>CM059188.1:62581120-62672846 GCA_030323885.1 Branchipolynoe longqiensis
GCGATTCGCGTGAACACCTCCTCCGAATACCGCCTCACCACGGGCCACGCCAGTGTGCAGTTATCCTGCGCGACCATCTCCTGGTGGGCGGGGAGGGCGTCGAGGCCGTGCTCGGGGAAGCCGGTCTGGCTCTCAAGGCGCTTCAGGCCCAGCGCATACTCCTCCCGGGTTGCCTCGCCCTTTTTTATGGCCCTCCCTTCATCCCCCCGTTCAACCAAGTCATAAGGAAATAAGTATTTTGACGGAATACCTTTTTTCCGGGTGTGGTTTTTACCGTCGGCCGCTGCCACGATGAGGCGCACCGCCTCCTCCGCCGTCGACCGTGCCCCTCGGCCGTAGTCGTCGGTGTTGTGTTGTCGGCGGCGTGCCGTGTGTCGGGCGGCTGCGTGTGGGGCGTCGCGGCGCCGGGGGCGGTGTCGCGGAGGCGTGGGTGACGGCGAGGACCAGGGGCTGAGCGGGCTGTGGTCGACTCCGATGGCAGGGTAGGACGTAGTGCGGGTCCTGGCTCGGCCGTCGTAGGCCATCGACGGCGATGCCGGCGAGTGTGATCGCGCCCGGCCGGCGTGTGGGCGAGTCTCCGGCAGGGGCGTGCGGGGGGTAGCCGAGGGTGAGCGCCGGCGTGCCGCCATGGTGGCCGGGGGTGGCTGGGTCTCCGGGCGGCGCGCGCCAGCAGTGGCGGCGGCGAGTGCGGCGGTGGCTTCCGCGAGCACTTGGGATTGAGCCGCGAGCTGGCTCCGGTGCTCGGCGGCCTCCCGTCTGTGCTCCGCCGCCTCCTTTTGCATGGTGATCCACCGCTCCTCCATGGCGTTGATGGTGAGCTGCATTTTTTCCAGCCCGTCTGCCTGCCTCGCCTTCAGCGTAGGCCTGCGAACCCGCTTAGAGTGGCGGGTCGGGGACGGTGGCTGGGGCTGTGGGACGGCCTGCGTCGGGGAGGCGCCGCCATCTTGCGAGTCGGTTGACACGCTCAGGTCGGCCGGAGGCGTGGCGGTTCGCTTCTTTGGGGCACGCTTAGTGGGGCGGCCCCTAGGAGCTGCAGTCCTACGTGAGCGCTGCATTATCCTGTTTAACTTGGGTGACTTTTTCAGTGCGTTTCCGCTGTTTAACGTGGGTGACGTGGGTGGAGACGGTGCCGTTGAGTCTGAGACTAAATCCATTGAGTGAGGATGGGGCCCGAATGCAGGTCATAGGTAATGGCGGGAAGGAGGAGGGGGGAGGCCTGGTAGGGGGCGCCTCGGGCTTCCCGCCGGATCAACCACAATTCGGAATTATGAGCCAATTAATTTATTTACTTACACATTTATTTATGTATGTACATTGCATCATTCAATCAGAAACACATATAGAACAATAAACATTATATACCTTTTCCGTTATATATACAGTGTAACTAACAAATTTCAAACGGATGCACGCAAAACATACATTTACATACATACATACATACATACACATACATTGTTGGTGAATCGAGAGTTGGTAAATACTAAACTTGTGTGTATGCATCTATGATCTAGACCTCCATAGACTGACTTGGATATTTAGATATATGCTGTTAAATTGTAAATTTTGTCACTGACACTGTCAACATCACAACTATGCATTGAATATAATGTTAACATCTAGCTGATTAGCATGCCTCACCCACAAGAATGGCTGGATAAATATAAACAACTAAGGCTATCAAACAGACTGGGGTTGACAATCAAGGAAACCACCACAAAGAAAAGACCCAGAGGCAAGGCAGCTAAATCCAAAACCTCAGCCAGTGCAGGTGCACCAATACTAGTCAATGATGAGCAATGGACCTGCCAGGACTGCAGTGTGAGCTGTAAAACCGACACAGATCTTATCATTGCATGTGATTGTTGTGGAAACCATTGGTGTGCAGAATGTCTCGAGATGTCAAATGAGCAGTACTCAGCAGCACAACGAGATGACCTCTTCTGGTTTTGCTTCCCATGCACTAAAAAAGTACTCACCCTTATTCAAACTGAAAGTGTGGTGGAACAACACTGCAAGAAAATAGTCACAGATGTCAACAACAAAAATTGCTCAAATGGTTGCTAAATATGATGATAAATTTAAGAAGTACTCAGAAGATCTAAAAAAAGTCCTTAGAAATTAAAACAAAGGCCCCTGAGCAAATCAATAAAGACTGCAAGACCTTCGCAGATGCACTGAAAAGTGATGCAAATAAAACTGCAACAAGTGCCATGCCAAATCTCAAAGCCATTATGAAGGAAACACTAAATGAAACAAAAAAGGAAGAAAAGGCACTTGAAGAGAGGAAGAAAAACATTATCATTTTCAATGCAGCTGAGCAAACAGGTGAATCCCGAGAAGAAACGAAAGCAAATGACGTCAATCTGTTCAACAGTATTTTCAAGACAGTGTGTGACCAAGAGTGTGAAAACAAAGTCATCCAGGCACATCACTTGGGCCGGATCCATGATGATGGCTCTGCTAGACCTCTGCTCGTCACTGTAAACTCCGAAAAAACAAAACACCAACTGTTCAGTCAACTTTATAAACTATGAGGTATCGACCAGTACAAGAATATCAGCATGGGCCATGATATGACACAAAAAGAAAGAAAACAAACAAAACTCCTGGTAGAGGAAGCCAAAAAGAAAACAGCAGACATGGCATCGGACACCGAACTGGGAGAAGAGGCAAAAAGCTGGGTATTCCGTGTCAGAGGGGACCACAATGGGAACGAAAAATAGGGAAAGTTAGACCATGCACCCAGGTTTAGATGTCAGCTGAAGTAACATCAACTGTAACATCAGAAGTATGCAAGAAACAACTAAACCTAAACCATGTATAACACAAAAGTATCATTGGGGCCACAATCATAACTCACACTCGAACAAAAACAGAATCCATATCAGCACATCTCAAAAGATTATCAATGGCCTGAGATGTATGTATACCAACGCAGATTCAATTATGAACAAGCAAGCCGAACTTGAATCAAATATTGCAATTTACAACCCAGATATCATTGCAATTAGTGAAGTCATACCAAACAATCCAAAAGAGCCAGTCCAGCTATGTGAGATTGCCATAAATGGATTTGATATTTTCAGCAATATCGATGAGGAGAGAAGGGGTGTGTGCATATATACTAAATGCAACCTTAATGCAGTCCCTCTAAATGTACTCCTATGTAACTCATAGGCTGAAAGCCAGCAGCACTTCAACACTTTTGCAGGCAGCTTTCATGAAATGAGGAGAGCGGCAGTCAAGTAATGAAAGCAGTCTTTGTCGCATCGCGACTGACAGCATGATGATGATTGTAATATATGTACGTATGCTGATACACGCCGGGACCCAGATGTAACTGGAATGTAACTAAGACAACGAGAGGTTCAATAAAGTCAGTCGTTAACTTGAAGTCACCGTGTCGTGTCGACTCGTATCTTACATGGTGTCAGATGTGGTTTACCTAACAAGGAGTAATGGCACTTTCAGGATTAAAACCCCCACTGCCGTTGAACTTGGAAGGTAACATTAACCTGAACTGGACACAATGGATCGACTCATATAGGATTTACGCAGTGGCAGCAGGAATAGCAGCAAAGTCTGAGCGGGTTCAGTGTTGCGTATTCCTTCACGTAGCAGGAACTGAGGCTCAGAAGATCCATAGAACATTCAACATCGCAGAGGAAAACAGGGACAAAATTACGGTACTGATAGAAAAGTTCAAGATTTATTGCGAAGGTAAAACCAACATTACTATAGTAAGATATCAATTTAATACGCTGAACCAAACAACAGAGTCGATGGACACATATCTGAGAAATCTGCGAAACCGTGTTTCATATTGCCAGTACGGTTCATTAGAAGAATCACTGTTATGTGACCGGATAGTCTGCGGGGTAAAATGTAAAACTTTACGGAATCGTCTGTTGCAGACAAGTAATTTATCCCTGGAGATGTGTGTCAATTTGTGTCGTTTGAGTGAACACAAATCGGAATTAGTAAGTGACAGTTCATCTTATGTATCAACGGAGACCGTCGACGCAATTTCAAAACATGATGGTGACGTGACGTCACACCGACGGCCGGAACCATGGAAACGGAGGTCACAAATGTAGGCGCGCCGTACAAATACATTCACAACTCCGTGCGGAAATTGTGGATATCAACACTACCAGAATCGTTGTCCAGCTCGGGATAAACAGTGCTCCGGATGCGGGAAGACGGGACACTTCATCAAAATGTGCAGGAGACGTGAGCAGAGAAACACCGCGGTGAATGAAGTTACTATAAATCGTCGATGCGATTTGGACGATTGGGAGGATGGATACGATGACAACAACACGCACGACCTGTTCGTCGGTGCGTTAAACAGTGACACCAATCAGCCCGGCGAGCTTTGGTACACGACAGTACAAATCAATGACGTGATGGTGGAATTTAAACTCGACACGGGATCACAGGCAAATATAATTACAAGGGAGTTGTGTGACAAGATAGGGGGGTTGACCCTATCTCCGCCTACATGCAATCTCATCACGTATACAGGACAACGAATCCAGCCAGTGGGTGAGACGATAATCGACATGCGTGGACAAAGGTTCAAGTTTCAAGTAACAGACAAGGGAAACCCTCTTCTTGGGATGAGTGCTTGTGTTGCACTGAACCTAATTAGAAGGGTGGACTGTATATCCGATGTCTCAGATCAAGGGGAGAAGGCTACAAAATTGGTAAATATATACAATGATGTATTCAAAGGCATTGGTAAAATAAAAATTAACGCGCATATTCATGTCGATAAAAATATTTCCCCTGTCATTGATGCTCCCAGACGCATTCCGCATGCTATTATTTCAGAGGTACGTAAAGAATTAGACAGAATGTTAGGATTGGGTGTTATAATGAAACAAACAGGACCAACTCCATGGGTTAGCTCGATCACCATTTTTAAATTTTTTTTTTTATTGAGGCTGTATTTATACTGTCCATAGCATATAAGCCCGGGTACCCAGGCTTGTTTTCAATGCTGGCCAGTTGTAGTGTTGGTGTTATCTTACCACACAGTGGCTGCTGATAAGGTATTTGATTGCCTGCATTTCAGTAGCAGATAGATAATTGGTTGGTATGGTTAGTAGCCTATGTTAGTTTTTTTGGATTTTCTTGGTATATATGTGTTTTTTTTTCTACTCTTATTACTAGACTAGCCTACTCCTATTTACATATCATAGGCTTGTACGTAGCTGTGTGGTGTGTTATCTGGCTACTTTTGGCATGGTTACCTTCCATTGGGCATCCCGCTGGTGGGCCGTGACATATCACATGCCCCTTTGCAGTGCAGCTTACTGGGGGTTTCCTAGCCTTATTTTGCACAGATATTTTTTGTAAGTTTTTAGGTCAGGAATTTGTCGTTCCTTTACCGTTTGGGCATTCCACAACTTGGCAGCCATTTCCAGCGTGCTTCTCTCATGAGCTTTTATTCGGCTTCTGGTCTGCTTTAGTAGTGGTGCATTATTTGCTCTAGTAGCCCTTTGTGGTTTTGTTAGAAGTTTACTGTTTTGACTATAGCTATATGCTAATGTTTTCAAATGAATTATTCTCCTATTTTCTAGTAGTTTCACTTTGGTTCTTTTGTGTATGTCATAGGTTGGGTGCAGCTTGTCTACTCTTAGACAGATTTTTAGGGCTCTGTTCTGCAGTGTTTGCAGTTTTTTTAGTAGTTCTTTTCTCGCACCCATGTAGTTTACATCTCCATAGTCAAAATAGGGGAGCACCATGCCCTTGAAGATTTTTATTGACATTTCTTGTGTCATGTAGTCTCTTAGCTTTGCAAATAGCCACAGTTTGTGGTTTACTTTTTGTATAATTTTATTTATACATAGGTTGTAGTTTAGTTGGCTGTCCAACTCAAGGCCTAGGTATTTGTAATGGTCTACATTTTCTAGTGTTTGGTTTCCTAACTTACAGTGTAGTTTTCTTTCTGGCATTTGTTTATGCGAGAAGAGTACTGTTTTTGATTTGCTTGTGTTGATGGTTATTTTGTTGGACTCACACCACTCATCTAGTTTTAGTAGGAGTTTATTTAGTTTAGTTATTACCTCCTCCTCTGTGGTGCCATTTGCGTATATGACTGTGTCATCTGCATATAGTTGGAGGCATTCAGTTTGCAACCATTTTTCAAGGTCGTTTATATAGATTATAAAGAGTAGTGGCCCTAACACTGACCCTTGGGGTACACCACATGTGACAGGTTGGTTGTCTGATAGTGTATTGTTTATTTTTGTTTTCTGTTGCCTGTTGTTCAGGTAGCATCTTATCCAATCCATAGTGTTGGATTTTATGCCCATGGTTTTTAGTTTTTCCAGTAGTATTTTGTGGTCTACTGTGTCAAATGCTTTGCTGAAGTCAATGAAGGCGGCTCCAACTAATTGTTTTTGGTTCATTGATGCCATTATGTCATTTGTTAGGTTAGCTATTGTTTTTGATGTGGAGTGCAGTTTCCTGAAGCCCCCTTGTCTTTCGTTTAGTATATCATTTTTTTCCAGGTGTTCATTGATGTGTCTATGTAACACTTTTTCAATGAGCTTGCCTGGGGTTTGAAGAATTGATATTGGCCTGTAGTTTCCCATGTTTTGTTTGTCTCCACCCTTGTGAATGGGGGTGATGGTTGCCATTTTCCAGGCTGAGATAAAACGCCCCTGCTCAAAGGAGATGTTGAATAGGTCTACTATGGTGGCCGGGATGGCTTGGAGTGCCTCTTTCAGTATTTTGGTTGGTATTTCATCTATTCCACTTGGTTTATTCGTGTCTATGTCATTTATTAATTTTTTTACTTCTATCATATCTGTTTTGCAGGTGGGGATTTCGTTCTCCACAGTTCCTGATCTGTTTTCCCATCTTTTTTTGAATTTTTCTGACAGCTTTTGCCCTATTGTGGCAAAGTGTCTGTTCAGTTTGTTTGCTGCATCTTTGTCTGTGAGCATTGCCCCTTCGTTATCTTGGAAGTTTGTATGCTCTTCTTTGTTATTTTTTGGGAATAATAGGTTTACATTTTTCCAGAATTTGTTTGTGTTGCTTCCCCAGTCTTTGTCCTGCTTTATTATGTATTTCTTTTTTGCTGTTCTCACAGCTTTGAGACAGTTGTTTCTGGCGATGCGGTAGGCCAGTTTGTCTTCTATTGTTTCTGTGCGTTTTGCTTTATCACCCAGTTTACTTTTGGTTGTGATGAGTGTTAGCAGGTCTTTGTCTACCCAAGGGTCTTGGTTTTTTTGTACTTTTATTTTCTTCATGGGACACATCTCATCAATTGATTTTCTTATTTCTGTGATGATGTTGTCCCAATAGATATCAACATCATCTCTGTTTTGTGTGATGTTGTTTATGTTTTGGTGCAGATGATTTTTTAATGTATCTTCTGAGTAGTTTTTTAAGGACCTGCCCATTTTGTATTCATAGTGATTTGTGCTTTTAAGCTTTTTCCTGGTTACATATACTAGTTCGTGGTCGCTTATACCCCAGCTTCTAGTGCCCCATTTTGTGGCATGGTTTGAGTTGGTTAATATTAGGTCTATTGTTGAGCTATTGTTGCTTAGCCTTGTGTTTTCAGTGATGAGCTGCTGCAGGCCTAAGATCTTGATGGTGGTTTGCAGCATTAGTTTATTTTTGTCATTGCTGCTGTAATTCACATTGAAGTCCCCTAGCACAAAGATTTCTGCATTTGTTGGAAACCAGGAAAAATTTATGCTCTTTTCTAGTTCTTCAAGGAATACTTCAATTTCACCTGACGGTGGCCTATAGAGGCTCGCTATGGCTACATTTGCTTGCTTTTCATTTTTTATTAGGCACCATAGAAGCTCTATGTGCTCATTTGAGAGATTTGTTGGTTTTAGCTTTTCAGTGTCTAGGTTTTTGGTGGCTTTGCAGTAAATGGCAACCCCTCCACCTTTCTTTGTTTGGTTCATTGCATTAATGTGCTCTCTGTCTTTACGTACAAGCCTATATCCGTCTATATTGAGGGTGTTGTCTTGGTGTTTGTCAGTGAACCATGTCTCTGATAACGTTAGTACATCTAGATTGTCTTTTTTTAGATGCATTTTTATTATGTCTATTTTATTGGATGCACTCTGGCAGTTTAGGTGGGCGAAGTGTGTGCCCCTTCCCAGTTTGCATTCAATCTCTTCTACCATATTTATTTTACTTTAAATAATATTTTTAGGATAGTGGTTGCTTGATTTCGCGAGTTTTTGATTTTGTTTTGATTTTATTTTGGCGTAGTGATTGATGGATTCGGGGTGTATGTGCTGGTGCATACAGCACACATGGCCCCTTTTGATAGATAGTCATGCATACCTCCATTTCTTTTACCTGTGCGCATAGAGGAAGACATGAACATTAAAGTGTGTATTAGTTGTACCTGATTATACTTGTGATTTAGGGTTTGGTTAGTGAAATTTTTCAATTACTTCTTGTTTTCTTATGACATATTTGTTTTTGCTCGATAATTTATTTGTTTATTTATTAGTATTTGCTTCCTTGCACAGGCTTTCCTTAATTTTTTGGAGGATGTTCCCCATTTTATTTTGTATCCTTGTTTTACTGTTTCGCCTTCACTGGCGCTGTCCAGGTACCGACCTGAGCCCCAATATGGGCATTTTGTGCATTCCCTGAATGCGTTTCCTGGAGCATTTATTAGTTTCTCCTTCAGGCTTTCGTTTTGTGTGAATTTTGCGCGGACGATGTCCTCCAGCACATTTTCATTGGTTTTGCACCAATCCTGTGTTCTCCATATCTTCTTTGCCATTGCCTTTATGGTATATGGATTTTCAGTGTTGTCTATCATTCTCAGTATGTCGTGTTTCTCATGGTATTTTGCCATTATTGAGCTGTAGTATTGCTCTGCTGATGTATATTTTTTACCATCCTTTCCAGTGATTTCACACTTGTAGAGATTGCTGAAAGGGGAGTTGTGTCCTTGGAAAGACACTCCCCATGTGTGTTCCCTAGTTGCTGCCTTCTCAGGTGTGATTTCTGCTATTTCTATTTTATCAAATTCGTTGGGCTTATAGATTTTTACATTTACCTCTATATTGCATCCCTTCATTTTGATTGACTTTATTTTTTCGTTTTTGTTCTCCATTGCAAGTGTGTACATTTGTTGTACCGTTTTCTCATTTAGCATTTCGGCTTCTGATCTGACCGGCCTCATTGTTACCTTGCTGTAGCTTTCTTTTGACTGGAGCATTTTTTTCTCCCCCCCCCCCTTTTTTCCCCCCCCCCCCCACCCTTTTTTCAGCATTTTTTTTTTCTGGAAGAGTTCTTTTTTGTGTGACTCCTTTTCCAGCTGGATTTTGATGCTCCTTGGTCTGCTTGTGATTTTTTCGGTGTTTTGGGTTTCTGTATCTTTGGTTTCCTTGTCTTTATTTTTGTCTGTCTGCTCGTTGTTGTCTGTGTTTTTTTTTGGTGTTGCCTCTTTTTTCATTTTCTTTCCTAGACGGAAGGCTTTGGTCACTACCGTCCAGCCAAAGTCACAGTCTGCTTCTTTTAGCATGTTTGTGACAGTTTTCTCCATGTTTACTCATTGCAAGAAGATGATACATGTATTCTCTTTATTCCTCTCAATTTTCTACTGCTTCTGAAAACCTCAATCTAAATCTTTCCAATTCTCTTTTTGGATATATCTCTAGTATGGAGTCGTATGCTAGTAAATATGCTTGTAGGAATTGTGATAAACTTTTTTGTTTTAAGACAGGAGTTGTAAAGCATGAGAAAGTATGCACAAATAAGGTTAGATTTATATATCTGGGAGGGATGTATTCTCCTTCAAAAACTATCTTTGACGACTTGTGTGATAGTTTAAATATAGATTGTGAACATTTACAAAACTTTCCTTGGTTTGCGGTATACAATTTTGAATGTTTACTAACTGAAAAACCTCTTCACCAGGAAAGAGAAGTAAATGAAAGTGATGATGATGATGATGATGATGAGATTGATGATGATGAGATTGATGAAGCTAATGCGAATGAGCAATGAAATTTAAGGTGGTGTATAGAGCATAAACCCATTTGTGTTAGCATATCTTCAAACATTCCTGGTTATCTAGAACCCAAATGCATCATTGAAGAAGATTTAAATACATTACTTTCTAAGATGGAGATTTATTTGAGTGAGATACAGGATGTGTTGAAAATATTATCAAAAACACGATGGAAGGTGATTCATAGGAGGTTAAATGAGTTATTTATTTCCTATAATTCACCTTCAAGTGCTTACATCCCTATTGTGAGAGCTAGAGAGAGTGAGGGAGATGTTATCAATGACGTTGATATCAATGATGAGGTTGATATCAATGACATTGATATCAATGATGACATTGATATCAATGATGACGTTGATATCAATGATGACATTGATAACAATGATGAAGATGATGATGATGATGATGATGATGTGGGAGAGGATTTCAATGATGATGATGATGCTGATGATGCTGCAAAAGGAGAAGGAGAAAATCTGTTTGACTCGCCCATAGCGAAGAGATTTATTGGAAGCGACTACTCTGCCGATTCAATGCCCGCTGAAAAGATAAGATTGCGAATATTGAAATCTATAGAAAAGTTAAAGGATCAGTTTGAGACATATTGCTATTGCCTTCCTTGTTTTGGTTTCAACTCCAGTAGGTATGACCTTCCAGCTGTGCGAGCTTCATTTGCAAAGCACTTCAATCTTGAAAATGAATTGAACTATATTGTTAAAAAAGCAAATCAATACAGTGCTATTGCAACAAAGAAGTTTGCCTTTTTAGATATCAGTCTTTTCTTGCAAGTGGAAGTAGCTATTCCAAGTTTCTTGTAGCTTATTCAGCTCCAGATTTTAAAAGCTATTTACCTTATCAATGGTTAACATCTTTTTCAAAACTTTCTCACCCCACTCTTCCTGAATATGAGACTTTTTATTCTAAACTCAAAAATGTTAATGTGTTAGAGGAGGAATATATTGAGTGGGAAAAGAAGGGAGATATTGATTCCACCCCGCCTAAGACTGGACACATGAAGTATAATGATTTACAAATGATCTGGATGGAGAAGGGATTGTCAACTTTTCGCTATTTCCTAATTTACTATGCAAATCTAGATACAAAACCATGTGTCACAGCAGTAGAAAACATGCTGGCTTTCTATATTTCTTTACATATCGATCCTCTAAAAACATCTATCTCAGCACCAGGTATAGCTCGCAGATTATTGTTCCAATCAGCTAAGGAAAACGAATGCTTCTTTTCAAGTTTTTGTGAACGAGATGCTGATCTATATACCAAAATTAAAACTTGCGCCTTTGGGGGACCAAGTATAATTTTTAAAAGATACGCTAAGGTGGGAGAGACTTTCCTATGCAATAACCCCGAGAAACCTTGTCAATCTATTCAGGGATATGATTCTGATGCGATGTATTTATATTGCCTCTCTCAAAAACTCCCAATTTTATTCCCATTTAGACGAAAGTTGGAGAATAACTTTAAACCTCAATGCAACTGGAAACATCTTGATATGTATAAATGGATGAATTGGAAATCGCGAAAAAACAATATTAGGATTGAACATAAGCTTAACACTGGAAAAGAGGTGCAGATTGGTCCTTATTTTGCTGATGGATACTGTCAAGAAAACAATACTATCTATGAATATAACGGATGTTGGTTTCATGGACATCCTGCCAGTGAGTGTTCATTTTCTCCTTCTATTAGAAGCTCAATTATCAAATCACAGAAAGAGAAACATCTTTACACGCTAGCCAGAGAATACTATATTCAACAATGCGGTTTTAATTTGATTACAATATACGAATGTGCATTTAAAAAACTTTTACAAGGGAATTTGAGTATATCGCAAGCTGCAAATGAAATTCTTCCTCCATTTTATATCAAACATCCTCACAGCATTTCTGTGGAAACTATTTTGATCGCTGTTGAAAGCGTAGAGCTGACGGGAATGGTGGAAGTAGATATTCACGTTCCCGACATATGGCCGAAAGGGAAGGAGCAAAAGCTTTCCCCCTAAGGAATTCTTCTCAGAAATGGCTCCTATATTTTGTAATGTAGATATTCCATTTGGTGAGTGGAGTCCCCTGATGCGACAATTTGCATTTAAGAAAAGCTCGAAAGATCCTGTTAACACACGAAGGCTTCTGGTCGGTGGTCTCCGAGGAGAGCGTATTTTGCTCACTACTAATCTATTGCAATTTTATCTTAAGATGGGGCTTGTGGTCACAAAGATTTGGGAAGTGATCGAGTGGAGATTAGAATATTGCTTTAGAGGTTTCTGCGAGTTCATTACTAATGCTCGTAGGGAGGCGGATTCAAACCCCAATTTTCAAATTAAGGGGGAGACTGCTAAGGTTATGGGGAATGCGAGTTATGGAAGTCTCCTAATGGATAAGACAAAACATGTCAATGTATCTTATGTGGGGAGTGTTCAGAAGGCGAAGCTAGCTGTTAATTCAAAATTATTCAAAAATATGACTGAACTAGATGATGAAACTTTTGAGATTGAACAGTGCAAACGCTCAATTCGTTTAGATATTCCTGTTCAATTGGGATTTTTTGTTTTAAATACTGCTAAGTTAGTGCTTCTTCAGTGGTATTATTGCTTTCTAATTCAATTTATTGATAGAAGTGATTTTGAATTAACGCATTGTGATACAGATAGTTTGTATATGTCTTTTTCTGGTAAAGAGATGATAGATGTTGTAAAACCCGAGAGAAAAAAAGAATTTTTGAGTATGCTTTATGATCATTGTAATGATTATAGTTATTTTAAATGGGAGAACGGCTTCTATTTACCTAGAGATTGTTGTCAAATTCATTGCAAACATGATAAACGAGTCATTGGAATTTAAAAAAAAGAGTATACCGCATCCACATCCCAATGAGTGTGAGGGATCGAAAACAGAGGAAAAGGCTTCCTGTAAATCCATTAACAAAAGATGTTTAATGAAGAATCGCACTTCTGCTGAAGAATTTTATGCGAATGCTTTATTTCAAAATGAAAGCGGATCAGTTATAAATACAGGTTTTAGAGCTCAGCATAATGGAGTTTGGACTTATAAGGAGAGACGAACGGGTTTCACTTTTTTTAATATTAAGAGACATGTAATGCAAAACGGGATCGATACCACTCCATTGGAAATGATTCTCACACCATGGAAAAACTATAACTCTTTCACCATTCCTCCAACTAGTTGTTTATCTAATGACTTTCCACTAAAACTTGAAAAGTATGGACTTTGCTTTGGATGTTGCTGGCAGTTATTCTATTATGAAATGGCTATGTTTCATGGAAACGAATCTATTGCGATTCGCATTAGCTCTTCAAGTTTCAACACAGCAAAGTTTTTATCTAGAGGCATTTTCCAAAGCAAAATAAAAAAGAATGGACAAAAGTGTCTAAGAAAAAAATGATTGCTATTCTTAACATGAAATTAATAAAAATCAGAAGTAGAGTGATTGTGCAGTTGCGATCACTCCCTTCAGGTTGTACCATTGTTCATCCTGGTGATCGATATGATAAAAACTGGACTGCAGGAATTAATATGGGGATGAGTGAAATTTCTAATCCAACAGACATGCTTGGATCTAATTTTATTGGATGTTTCTGGAGAAAGTTTAAATCAATTGTAGATTCAATCGATTCATCATCAGCAGCGGCATCATCATCATCTGCAGCATCTTCATCAACATCATCATCATCTACATCTTCATCTCCATCATACCATCACTAAGCTCATAACTCTCTCCCCTTTCATGAGTATAACATCTCAAAAGCATCATCTCTATCATCATCATCATCATAATCATAATCCTCATCAGCATGTCGATTGTTACAATTGAAGATGATAATCAAGCTTTTCAGGGTATGAAATCTCCAGCTACTATTAGCGTGAGTGGAATCACAGGTAGTGGAAAAACATCATTGATTCATATGATATTATCCGAACGTCGAACGCTATTTGAGATTCCTCTTCATAAAATTCTCTATTGTTATGGAGTTGAGCAACCGTTGTTTGATAAAATGGATGCAGAGATTACAGATATTGAATTTATGGAGGGCATCCCATCCAAAGAGAAGATTTTTGCTTTTTCTGATCTTCCTCAACACAATTTGATTATACTAGATGACTTAAATGAAGAAGTGGTGAATAACTTAGGTGCTCAACATCTAGTTAGTAAGCTTAGTCATCATCGAGGATGTTCAGTGATTATGGTTAGTCATAATGTTTATGAACAGGGGAAGTGTTCACGGACCATTTCTCTGAATGTTCAATATATGATTATAATGAATAATTCGAGAGATATGAGACAAATTCAGCGAGTAGCGACTCAGACAAATTTGGGTAAACTGCTGTTGGAAAGTTATAAGGATGCTGTTGAGTCTAAAAAATTCGGATATTTATTGATTTGTCTACACCCACGCGATGTGGTAGATATTTCCGCATCTACTCATTTGCGATCAAAACTCCATACTAATATATTTTTGGGAGAGGATTTAATTTCCTATTTACCTTAGTGAATAAAATAAAATAAAATAAAATATGAAGGATTATATTTATGGATGCATGAGAGTCTCTATGCAATTGAATGTGAGTGTATGTGGGGCTTCATACACAATCTTTCATTCATTCATTCATTCTTTCATTCAGGAAGCACACACACACACTCACACACACACACAGCCACATTTTAGTTATTTATACCTTGGATTCTGATGATCTTCATTCATTGGGAAGAAAAACTATTTGCACATACATCATGTCATCACAACATATTCAGCATTGCAAGGAGTTTATTTTGTTGTTGTTGAAGTCGAGACCTGAGCAGGCTCAAGCTTTATTGGTGACGGCGAGTCGAAAACAGATTGAATGCATTGCTGAGATTTTAGTTGCATTATCAAAATTATCCATCTCCAGAAATACTAAGCGTTTATTGGAAAAGCATAAGAAACTAATTCACAATCTTATTCATCTGAATGAGCACGCAAGATTACGCCTGCTTCAGCTACATCACAAAAAACTGTATGCGATTTTCATTTCAATTAAGTCAAGATTGTTAGGGGTTTTATCATGAGGAAGTATGTAACCATAACATATGATTCCTACCTTCGATATAAGAAGGAGGAGGGGAATAAAAACAATACCATAACACCCAGTGAACGTATTGATGATGATGATGCAGTTGATATTGATGTTGATAAAGATGTTATTGATAAATTTGCTATCAATAAAAATCCACACCAGAAGAAGAACAAAAAGTCAAGGAAAAAAGATCAACCTTTGAGACATCCTGCCGTCTCTGCTCCTCCTCTATATGGCGCGATCGACGAGAGGGCGTTGATTTTGCCGACGGCGACGACGACGACGATGACGTCACCATCGTCTCATCTTCCTCCTCCTCCTGGAATACCGAGAACAAGTGGTGCAAAAAAAAAAAAGAGAAAAAAAAGAAGAAGATATATCAATAAGGAAAAGATTAAGAAGGTTAGATCACTGATGCTAAATTCACTTTCAACAAAATCTTCACCTGCTGACTCCACTAGACAACAGACTTCCTCTGGTGTTATCACAAGGCAAAACAGAAGAAAAGGAGTGAATGAAGAATGGCGAAAGTTCTTCTCCCATCGTTAACTGAGGAAGAGAAGCGATATCTTCATGATACATACTTCAATCCTAGTCATCCTGGAAGTTTATCAGGAATCAATAGACTTTATACTGAAGTTAAAAAGGAGAAGAAATTTAAAATATCTCTTCGCAAAATACGTGAATGGTTAGAATCGCAAGACAGTTTTTCAACTTTTAAGAAAGCTCCCCGTAGATATAAACGTGAGCGATTAGTTATATCTGATAAACATTATCAATTTGATGTTGACACCCTCTCGATGATGTTTTATAAAGATCATAATTCTGGTTATGGTTATATTTTAGTTTGCATTGATGTATTTACAAGATATCTAATAACTAGACCATTACTCAATCTTCAAGCTTCTTCTGTTAAAGAAGCATTTGAAAACATTTAAAAAAGTAATCCCCCTCCTCCTAAAAATATCCGCAGTGATCGAGGATCGGAGTTCATTTAAAAAATTAAGCAGCAATATTTTAAATCCCTAAACATCAATCATTTCACCACCTTGGTCGTAATGCGAAGCATTTCGTTTGATGCGAGGGGAGGGAGAGCGACTCACCCGGCCCTGAGCGACTCACCCCCCCCTCCTGCCACTGCTCACCTCCCCCCGCCCCTGAGCGACTCACCCCCGCCACTGCTCACCTCCCCCCGGCCCTGAGCGACTCACCCCCTCCTGCCTCTGCTCACTTCCCCCCTTATAAGGCTGCCCGCCGGCCTCCCTCAGAAACTCAGCCTCCAGCCGCCTTCCAGCTCTCTGCCCTTTTCTTCTATAGCGAGACTAAGGCGCATATGGCTGAACTTGTGATTCAAACACTTCGAGCTCGCTAGATTATTCAAAGCAACTCCCCAGACAGCACACAGTCGTCGGCCGCTCCGGCGGCCCGACGGTGAAAAACGCCGTCGGGCCAACGTTGTTTTGTCCAACCTCCCGCTGTCGCCCCGACGGCGGCTGCCGCCGTCGGGGCGACGGCGACAAACGCCGTCGGGCCGATGTTGTTTTGTCCAACCTCCCACCGTCGCCACGACGGCGGCTGCCGCAGTCGGGCCGACGGCGACAAACGCCGTCGGGCCGACGAGCCGAGAAGACAATGTCACTGTAAAAATATTAGTTTTATTCAAAATTAATAGAAATCGTTTGTTTGTTTGTTGTTGTTTTACGTCCTAGCAACATCTAAGGTCATATCAGGACGGTATGGAACCCATACCATATAAATTTAATATAGTCTGTACGTATTGACACTATAGTGACAGTGTCTTCTCGGAAAAAACCAAGATGGCGGTCCTTCGTCAAAATTCCGTACAGGTTAAATTCAAATCGTATTAACACGAATAATTCCATTAATACTTCGTAATAAATTACAAAACTTTTACAAAATAATCTAAACATATTAATAAACAAACCTGGTAAATGATTCCTTAAAATTCCCGGGATTTCTGGAGTTACTGGTAGAAAAAGAACACTGATCAACAATCGCACGTGTTCCGGTGGCGATTCGAAGTAAACAAACCGTATCGGATAATTCAAATCGAATTAACACGAATAATTCCATTAATAATTCGTAATAAATTACAAAACTTTTATAAAATAATCTAAACATATTAATAAACATACCTGCTAAATAATTCCTTAAAATTCCTGGTATTTCTGGAGTTACTGGTAGAAAAAGAACACTGATCAACAATCGCACGTGTTCCGGTGGCGATTCGAAGTAAACAAACCGTACAGGGTAATTCAAATCGTATTAACACGAATAATTCCATTAATAATTCGTAATAAATTACAAAACTTTTACAAAATAATCTAAACATATTAATAAACAAACCTGGTAAATGATTCCTTAAAATTCCTGGGATTTCTGGAGTTATTGGTAGAAAAAGAACACTGATCAACAATCGCACGTGTTCCGCTGGCGACTCGAGCCGGAATCCAAATTTAAAGAACTGCGCATGCGCAGACCACCACCGTCGGGGCGACGATGGCCCGACGGTATACCAAGTGTGGAAAATGAATGCCGACGATGGCCCGACGGTGAATCAAAAGTCGAAAGGGATTGAACCCTAACGTCGGAACGCCACCGTCGGGCCGATGGTGGCCCGACGGTGGCTCAAAAGTGGAAAAGGATTGAACCCTAAGGTCGGGACACCACCGTCGGGCCGACGATGGCCCGACGGTGTACCAAGTGTGGAAAATGAATGCAAACCTGCGGCGGCCCACCACCGTCGGGCCGACCGAGGCCCGACGGCTCAAAAGTGGAAATTTGGATTGAACCCTAACGACGGAACACCACCGTCGGGCCGACGGTGGCCCGACGGTGGCTCAAAAGTGGAAAGGGATTGATTCCCAACGTCGGAACACCACCGTCGGGGCGACGGTGGCCCGACGGTGGAAAGTCGGTGCTGACGGACCGACCAATAGCCGACGTCGGGCCGACGGCTGTGTGCTATCTGGGTCATAGCTTTAACTGGAGTGATTCACTGCAAGCGGTAACAGCAGCTTACAATGATAGTGAGCATAAAGGGATTGGTACTACTCCGTGAAAAGCTTTCTGTGAAAAGGCTAAGAGTGAACTTTGACATTATCAATATCTCAGAAATGATTCAGCAACTACCACAGGAAGAGCGAGCGTTTTTAATTTTCAAACCAACGATCGAGTGAAGCTCTCATATTTAAGTTCTCCATTTACACGTCATTATGATGAAAAGTGGACAAAGGAAATTTTCATTGTAACAGAACGTAAAATTAAACAATGGTTTGAAAAATATAATGTCAAGGCGTGGGATAACTCGCCTATTGAAGGATGGTTCTATCCTGAAGAATTGCAAAAGATTGGAGTGAGTGATGATACTTTATTTGAGATAGAAACAATTATTTCTGAAACTGTTAAAGATAAAAAAAAGTATTCTTTGGTCAAATGGAAATCATATGATTCCTCTTACAATAGCTGGATTTTATCAAGTGAAATTCACAAACTAGGAGTGATAGATCGGAATAATTTATGTGTGTATGTTATGTGCTTCCTCATTTTGATTTTGTTTGCATCACTGTCAACATGGTGAACTTCTGTCTGAATTCATTAATGGATTTGAAACTTCGTTCACATAACACTTGGCATGATTTTACAGTCGCAATCAATCCCCCCATTCATTTGGAGCAGTGAGCGGGATGGTATATATCCCTTCTTCAAATAGATTTTGAAAAAGAAAGAATTCCAGAAAAAATCTTGGCAGAGTAAAATGAAAAAGAAAAAGAACAAGAAAAAGAAAAAAAAGAAGCCATTCCTCCATCATCTTCAGCATCGTGGTGGTGGTGGAGTCAAAGGTGGGGGAATAAGTTGAGGTCGACTCACCAAACGCCTGCAGTGTCTCCCCTAGTAAAAATGCTGTGAAAAGAATAAAAATAATAATAGTAATAATAATAATATTAATAATAGTAATAATAATAATAATATTAATAATAGTAATATTAATAATGACATTGAAATGAAATAAAAGGGAAGATGATGATGAAAATGATTATTCTGATATATTAATATATATATGTATATTAATACATATATATAACTTATATTAAGGATAAATGTATAACTAAACTCACCAAAGTGGAGTCTGGTGCTTCATTTACTATCCTCTGTCGACAGCAACTCATGAACATCCGACAATGGGAGGGGAGATGCTGACGGAATCTTTTACAGCAACTTCCTAAGGAAGATTTCAAATAAAAAAAAGTAGAATTAGCTGCATCAATATTATCATTATCATCAAGCATCTTCATCATTCATTATCAATATCTTCATTTTCTATCCGCATCTGTCATACAAATAAAAAAAGAAACAAGCAAACAATGCATTATTCATTCTCAAGAAATCATATCATTTCATATATCATATCAGTATCATATCATATCATATTATGTTATTTCATTCCATATCACACCAGTCTACTCACACCACAGCAACACCATAACACCTCCTTTCACAGTCATCAATAGCAGCATTAGCAAAATTATCATCATCATACTTCATTCCAACATATCACAAATTAAATAAACACATAATTATTATTCATTCATCAATAGAAACATTAGCAAAATTATCATCATCATTCCAGCATATTACAAATTAAATAAACACATCATTTTTTTTAGTCATTGATGCATTCATTCATTCACAGAAAAAGTTACGTGTGTTCTTTGATTGGCGATAGTATCGCACGCATAGGCTGCATGAAAATAGCAGGAGGGTGCAAACCGCACCCAATGCAGATTTTAGCGCAATATCTCCTGCTATTATATCAGTAATCCTCCTCTCATCCGCATCCTCATCGCCACTTTCACTTTTACTCCCTTTCTCTCTCCCCAGAAATAATTTTCTAGTCGCCTCCTTTAGTTTCATCTTCAAAAGACTTATAATTGAAGGTGTAGTCGAAACTGAAGAAGTAGAAAAAGCGTGGGGAGTAAGAGAGGGAGTTGAAGTTGGGGTAGATGATGCTATTGTTGTAGTTGACAGCGAAGCCATAGTCATAGTCGAAGTCGTAGTCGAAGCCGTAGTCGAAGCCGTAGTTGAAGCCGTAATCGGAGCAGTAGTCGAATCTGTAGTCGAAGCCACAGTCGAAGCCGTAGTCGAAGCCGTAGTCGAAGCCGTAGTCGTAGCCGAAGTCATATCCATAGTCGAAGCCATAGTCGAAGCCATAGTCGAAGCCGTAGTAGCCGTAGTCATAGTCGAAGTCTTACTCGAAGGCGTAGTTGATGACATTGAGGAAAATGAAGATGATGATGATGATAAAACTGATGATGATGATGGGGCCTGGAAGAGAATTTTTTGAGTCTTTATTATGTTTAAAGAATGGGAGGGAGAAGACGGAGCGCAGTCGGAGGCGATGATTAATCCGATGATTAATCCGCCTTTTACTCCTTCGGAAGGGATGGAGCTACAATCAAACGTCGTCAACTGTCTCGCAACGGAAAGACTTTTTTAATTTGGAAATTTATGTTGTATTCTAGTGATATTAATTCGAAATAAAAAGGAGTGATCTAAAAATAAATTGTTCAAAGAAAAATCATTTGGAAGATCCCAAAGATCTTCCTCGCTAAAGCGAGGACAGATTTTAGTTGTTTTTGAAACAAATGTGCAATGCCGAAACACATTGCATAGATCGAATTCCACCACCAACACCATTCCCACCACCATCAGACACCACCACCTCATTCTAACACCTCCACCACTTCCACCACCAGAAACAATTCCATCAGGGTAAACCATGTCTGAAAAGCAAAAGTGAAAAAATCATTCATTCACTCATTTTTCATTCATTCACTCATTTTTCCTTCCTTCCTTCCATTCATTTTTCATTCATTCCTTCCATTCATTTATTCATTCATTCATTCAAGTTTGATTTACATAATTGAAGCATAATATTCATTTGATAAACTCTCTTTCATTCATTCATTCATTCTTTCATTCATTCATTCATATATACATTCTTATATAGTCTCATTCATATACATTTACTCACCTACAAATAGCAAAATAAACATAATCAATTTGATAAAACTCACCTTCATTCATTCCTTCATTCATTCATTCATTCATTCTTTCATTCATTAATTTTACATCCATACATATACTCATTCAGTACATACATACATACATACACAACCTCATTCGTTCATATATACATTTACTTACATAGAAAATGAGTCTTCCTCCTTCCTTTTAATTGATCAAATTAAATAAATATCACATCATATGATTCGCTGTACCTAAATTGAGCTATATTTCTATAGCAAAATAAACATTTTAATCAACTTACCTAGTTTTTTAGAGGAAAACTGCTGCTTGAATGAAAAGCGACTTTCAAACTGGAGGAGAATGTCTAGACGCGTTTTATCAAACCTTTATCTACGGAATGCAACACTAAACTTCATTTAGAAAATCTTATCTTATCTGTTCTTCTTTTTCTCATCAATAAAATTATCGAAAATAATAATAATAATAATAAATGCAAAATGAATATAATGCATAATATAATGAAATATAGAAATGAAGGCATATAGTTAATTTTATTTATTTTTGTGATTCTTGGTGGGTGGGTGTGATGTGCAGTAAACAGGTGGTAGGGTTAGCAGTGGTGTGTGTGTGTGTGGGTAGGAGGGGAAGTGAACACACACACACTCACATATCTCACATATTACATTCATATTGTCATCCATATTCAATCTCTACACACACATATATATATATATATATATATATATATATATAAATATCAAAAATCTTCCTTGTGTGGAGTGGATGAGGGAAGATGGAGGGAATTCACTTGGTGGAAATTCGACTGTTAGAATTGGGTGTAGTTGATGCTTGGGGTGGCTGTGAAAGTCTCATAAACCACTTGAGGTGTCCCGTAAACCTGTTCACTCCCCCCCCACACACACACACCTAGCGTCCTCTCCTGCCAGGCGGAGGGAGGGAGGAGTCACAGAGTATATGCTTGAAGAATATACTCCGTTCCGCCTCAGCTGTTAGCTGAATGGGAGGGGAGGTGAGTGGGTGGGAATAGGTGTGGGATGATAGTGGAATGGGGTATATGCTTGGAGAGTTAACTTGTGACAACTCAAATGACCCTCCCATCCAATGAAAAATAAGAGAAGGAAGTCCCGACACTCAATAAAATTTTTTTTAAAAACCCACGACCAATCAAAATGAAGAAGAATATTAATATCATGGGGAGGGAGAATGATGCATAATTAACTAGGCGGGGTTTATGCATTCTTGTGACTATAAAAACTGTAGTTGCAGCAGAAGCTCAGATATCTTTTCACTTCAGTGAAAATATTTTATTTCACGTCAATACCGTGTGAGGTGAGATATTACACCGCGTGAGATAGACATCACACCGCGTGAGATAGACATCATACCGAGTGAGATAGACTGACATCACACCACATGAGATAGACATCACCCCGTGAAGACGATCCATCCTCCCTTCTTGGAGCGGGAGTGGAAGTGGGAGTGGATGCGAGATTAGGGGAAAACCCCTGGAGACGTCAAGTAACGGTTTTTCTGACAGTTTTATGTTCAGTGAGTGAATGAGTGAAGCAGTCCCACCATGTCTAAAGGAGCAAGCTTCAAGTATATCCATCGTCGAGGAAAAGGAGAAGGAGGAGGAGGAGGAGGAGAAGGGTAAGTCGCTATTATTAGTATACTATTATTCATTCATTCATTCATTCTTTCATTCAGTCATTCATTCGTTCATTCCACCTTTCATTCATTCATTCCACCTTTCATTCATTCATTCATATTTTCATTCATTCATTCAAACCTTTATTCATTCCTCTATTCATTCGTCTATTCATTCATCTATTCATTCATTAATTCTTTCATTCGTATATTACATTCATTTAATTCATCTATTCATTCACTCATGCATCTACTCATTCATTCATTCATATATTCATTCATCCATATATTCTTTCATTAATATATTCTTTCATTCATTCATTCATTTATTCATTCATCTATTCATTCATTCATCTATTCTATTCTATTCATTCATCATTCATTCGTTTGTATAGTCATTTGTATGAAGGAATGATTGTATGTCTACTCTATTATACTTTTCACGTTTTCAAATACTTTTCACGTTTCTTTCATTCGTATAATCATTCGTTCATTCAATCTTTCACTCGTTTGTATTTTGTATGATCGTTTGTATGTCTAGTCTGTTATACGTTTCACGTTTTCATATACGTTTCACGTTTTCAAATACTTTTCACATTTTCAAATACTTTTCACGTTTTCAAATACTTTTCACGTTTTCAAATACTTTTCACGTTTTCGAATAGTGTGTATTACTAAATGAAAATATCTTACTTTCATCAAATAGATTGAGAAAATGGTGTTGATACTGTCAGATGCGAATTTGATTATTATTTATTTATTCTCACTCTACTATTCTCCTTTTTTTCTCTAGATCTGATGCGCTCAAGTACTTCCACTCGAGTCAAAGACGGAAATCGGTATCGATTGCTGCAATGAAAGATCGAGTGCGGCGACTGTCTCTGGCTCTGGGCAGTTTGGAGAGTGCATTGGAGGAAATGGAGGCAGCAGGCGCCCAACTTCAGTTATCAGCAGTAAGTTTGGCTAGTCGTGCTGACCTCCATTTCCCGCAGAGTATCGCGATGCGGAAAATGCGCGCTGTTGTACAGCGCAACAATGCAGTGATGCGGCGAGTGTTAATTCCAAGCGATATGATTCTGGAGACAAAGGAGGATGGGAGGATAAACTTAATCAAAAAGAATAGATTTTGGTCTCCCTCTCCTTCTCCCTCTCCTTCTCCCTCTCCTATTCCAATCCTTTCTCCCTCTCCTTCCCCTAGTCTTATTCCTAATCCGTTACACCTTCCTACTCCCATACCCACTGTAGCTTCTACGCCCTCTGTTTTTTCCATGCCTCCTCCTCCTCCTTCTCCTCCTACTCCCATTCCTCAAACCTCCTTCAATCCCATTCCCCTCTCCATCTCCAATCTCTCCCCCATCCCCTATCCCAAAGCCCTCTCCAAAACTATTCCTATTTCCATTCCCAACCCCATCAATACTCCCTTTTCCATCTCCAATCCTATCTCAATTCTCTTTTCTAGTTATGATGAAGAGAACAACAGCTCCTTCCTTCCTCTGGAGATCTCCACCCCAAATCCTAGTGTAGATATAATGGCTAACAGTGATATTATCTCTGACACTGTCAATGTTAGTTGTGGTGTCACTGACACTAATAATAGTAATTTTCTCATGGAGTTCTCCCCACCTGCTCCACCTTCTCCACTAGCTAATGAAAGTCTGATTGATATGATTAATGAGTTTGTAGACAGTTCAAATTCAAATTCAAATTCACTCAGCTTTGAAACATTAGTCACAAATTTAAATCTACCTGAATCAGATAATCAAAATTATAATAATGAGAATGAAAATTTATTATCAGATGAAGAAATTATGATGGTGAAGCCAGGAGATATTTCTTCTCCTCTGATTCTGACTCCTTCACACTTTTCCTCATCCCCTCTTTCTTTGAGAGATATTCTAGAGTCAGAGGATGAGGAGAACTCAAAATTTAGGGAGTTACACACTCCTCCTCTTCATTTTACTTCTCCCATTTCAATAGCTATATTACATAAACAAAATAGTGTTCTCTCTAGTAGCGAGTCAGCTCTAGAGTGTGCTAGAAAGCTGGTGGAGAGAATGGATATGCAGCAACACCATCATCATCAGCATCAGCATCAACATCATCAGCAAGATCATCAACTAGATAAATATGCTGATGTTGTAGCAGATGTTGAAAATGGGGTTGAAGCTGTTGATGAAGTTGTAGATGCTGCTACTGGTGATGATGATGCTAAAGTAACTGATGATGAGATTGTTGATGTTACTGCTACTGTTGATGATATTGATGATGATATTGTTGTTGCTGATATTGATGATGATATTGTTGTTGCTGATATTGATGATGCTATTGTTGTTGATGATATATGTGGAGGGGGTAAAAAGCTAGTGCTTGAGGGAGAAGATGAGGAGGATTCAATATGGAAAACCCCTCATCTTATTCGAGCTTTTCGAAAAAAAACCCGAGAAGAACGTCGTAAAAAAAATGTATCTGCAATGAGAGAACTCGTTTCTTATGTTCTTCCTCCTAAGAAAAGGGTTTATCAACCCCCAAAAACACAGGATGATGCTGTTATCATGAGCAATAGAGAGGGGGAGATTTCAGAGATTGCAGAACTGGAAGGGGAGTATTTCTCCCTTAAACAAAGGAGAAAAGTGAAATTATTCATTCCCCTTATGATTAAACAACAACTATTACATTTGAGTAGACTCATTTGAATTAGGAACTGTTTATGATGCTGAAGAATATGATGTTGATAGTGATGAAGATGCTGATGAAATCGATGGAAGAAAATTAATATCCATGTAACTGAGTGAGAATAAGTCAAAGTAGATCAAATGAAAAATGTTTTTGAAAACGCGTTAGTTGTTAGACGGATAGAGAGCTATAACCATTGATTTGATTTGAATGTATTAACTTGTATGAGCAGGTAGTGGTGGAAAAGATGATTGTAGTATATGTGGTTTACGAATGTCCCGAATGGAGATTGACTATATGAACGACCCCGGGCATTCGGGTAGGATCACGTGACCGGAGTGGAGTTGTAATGGAAAACCCTAAAGCCTAAATAAAGCCACTTACGTACTAGAGCTTGTCGTGTCCACACTTACTTCTGTTACATGGTGTCAGATCGGCAACGAACCAAGAAAAAAAATGGCGCTTACGGGACTGAAGGCACCGCCGGCATTGAGTTTGGAAGGGAATCTTGCAGTGAACTGGAGAGATTGGATAAAAGCGTACGAGATATTTGCAACTGCTACAGGCGCGTCGGCAAAGGCAGAGCGCGTGCAATGCTGTGTGTTTTTGCACATTGCAGGAAAAGAAGCTCAGAAAATCCATCAAACATTCCAGTTCGATGACTCAGAGAAGGAAAAATATGCGCCATTGGTGGAGGCCTTCCGAAAATACTGCGCAGGGAACGAGAACATCACCATCACAAGGTATAAGTTCAATTGTTACAAACAAACAACAGAAGACATGGACACGTTCATTACAGAAGTAAAAAGTCAAATAGCTCAGTGCGACTTTGGAGTGCTTGAAGACGCCCTTTTATGCGATAAGCTAGTCTGCGGCATTAAAACTGACAGTGTGAGAGATAAGCTCCTACAGACCGAAGATTTAACGCTCGAAAAATGCTTGAGCGTCTGCAGGTTAAGCGAGCATAATACATCAACGTTAAGAAATGTGTCAGGCAATGAGGCTGAGGGAGACAACCACCTGGATGCCATTACGCGTGAGCAAGCATTGCCACGGTTGAACCAACAATATAGTACAGCGCGGCTGCCACCACCCACATGGAAGTGACCAACACGCCAGTATCAAGTCAAGACGGCAGGACCGAAAATAGACTGTAGCCGGTGTGGGTACCAACATGTATGCTGGCAGTGCCCGGCAAAAGACAAGACCTCTATGGCATGTAACAAGGTGGGGCATTTCGCCAAAGTTTGCAGAAGTGCCAGAACCAGTGGAAACTCAGTGAATGCTATAGAAGTAGAGAGCGTTAGGAATGAAGACAAATGGATGCAGGACGGAACAGCAAATTCGGAGGACGAGGACTTGTTCATAGGAACGTTGCAGGAATGCCATACATCAGGAGATATTTGTGGTACGCGAACATTCAAATATGCAACGTAAACGTGGAATTCAAGTTAGACAGTGGTTCGGAGGCAAACTTGATACCAAAAGAGCTGTACGACAAACTAACAGGCCAGAAGTTAACCAAGACCATGTGCAACTTGGTCACATGCACCTGCCATCGCATGATGCCCGTCGGGGAAACAGTAATCAACGTGAAGGGCCACCCACTCAAGTTCTAGGTGACTACTACCGGCACACCACTACTAGGCAGAGACGCGTGTGTCGCACTTCGCCTGATTGCATGTATCAATGAACTGTCCATCCCTGGAAATGTCGGCGCGAAAGCAGCAAAACTGGTATATGACTATAATGATGTATTTGTAGGGTTGGGCAAAATCAAAGCAAATGCTCATATCCACATAGATAACAATGTAACGCCAATAGTTGACCCTCCTCGGAGAATACCTCATGCTGTAATAACAGATGTAAAGAAAGAGTTAGACCGTATGGTAAATTTAGGAGTAATTGTATCACAGTCAGATCCGACCCCGTGGGTTAATTCAATCACCATTGTGCGTAAGCCAGGAAAGACCCGTATTTGCCAAGACCCTACCAAAATGAACAAAGCTATAATGAGAGGCCCGTACCCGACACGCACGGTAAAACAAGAGGTGGCAAACACATGCGGTGCGTGTTATTTTTCGGTGTTAGACGCAAACTCGGGATATTGGCAGATTGAATTAGACCACGAGAGTTCATTACTTTGTACATTCAATACCCCGTGGGGAAGATACCGCTACACCAGGTTGCCATTTGGCATAAAAACAGCAGGGGATATTTTCATAGAACAAATGAACAATATGTTAGAAGACTTAGAGGGGGTGAGTGTCATTACAGATGATATCTTAGTGTACGGCAAAACAGAGGAAGAGCACAACCAAGGGTTAAAAAGGGTGTTACAAAGAGCAAGAGAGCTAAACCTAAAATTAAACCCAGCAAAGTCACGAATTTGTAAGCGAGAGGTAAACTACTTAGGGCACACATTGTCAGCCAGTGGGTTGAAACCTAGTAAAGAGCGGATCCAGGCAATCATAGACATGCCCACACCCCAAGATAAGCCAGCCCTACAAAGGTTTCTAGGCATGATAGGATACATTGGGAAGTTCATCCCGAACCTTGCAGATGTAACTGCGGCGTTGCGCATTGTGTTGAAAATAGATGTCGCTTGGCACTGGCAAAAAAGCCAAGAAGAAGCATATCAAAGACTAAAACATCTCTTGGTAACTGCACCTGTATTAATGTTCTACAATGTAAAACAGCAAATTGTAATGCAGGTTAACGCATGTAATTCCGGGCTAGGGGCCACCATATTTCAGAACGAAAAACCAGTTTCGATGGCTTCTAAAGCTCTGAACAAAGCAGAAATGAATTATGCTATAATCGAAAAAGAATTGTTAGCCATCTGCTTTGGTTGTAAAAAGTTTCTTGAATATATCTATGGCAAACCGGTAACCGTGCAAACCGATCACAAGCCCCTGGTCTCAATCATGCAGAAACCTATTCATTTACTGTCAACAAGAATGCAGCGCATGAGAATGCGCCTGCAAAATTATGATTTAAATGTTATCCATGTTCAAGGCAAATTGATGTATTTTGCAGACACCCTGTCACGAGCGCATTCCCTAAAGACAACACCGACAAACCTGTTCGACAAAGAGGTAACGGTAGCCGAAGTCAGTGTAGCACGAGGGCACTTCCAACAGATACCACAAGAAACCAGCAACGACAACGTGCTTCAACAAATAATAACACTAACTAAGAATGGCTGGCCAGAAAACAAGAACAATCTAAATAATGACGTAAAACCATATTACATGTTCAAAGACGAGATTACAGTACAACAAGATATGGTGTTAAAAAACGATCGAATAGTAATTCCAAAATCGATGCAAAAACAAATGCTATCACTCATACATGAATCTCACATGGGGGTGGTAAAAAGTAAGCAAGTTGCGAGGGACAGTGTATTCTGGCCCGGGCTTAACAAACAAATAGAAGATTTGGTAAGCAGATGCGCCACATGTCAACAATTTCGCAATGCCCAGCAAGCTGAGCCGCTGATTCCACACCCTATTCCTGATTTACCATTCCAAAAAGTAGTCATCAATTTTTTTCATGTAGAGCAGCGGACATTCTTGTTAGTAGTAGATTACTACAGTAAATTTCCCGAAATCATTGAAATGAAATCGACTACAAGTAGACAAACAATTGAAGAACTAAAAAGAGTATTCAGTAGGTATGGAATTCCAGAGGTGGTGGTGTCCGATAACGGACCGCAGTTCAGTAGTGCTGAGTACCAACAATTTGCAAAGACCTACGGGTTTACACCATAATTTAGCAGCCCTATGTACGCCCAGAGTAATGGACAAACTGAAAGATTTGTGCAAACGATAAAAAAAATGTTGAAAAAAAACTATCGTAGAGAAAGGAGATATCCATATTGCAATGCTAAATTATCGTAACGCGCACATACAAGGGTTAAACGCCTCACCCGCTCAGATGTTGATGTCTAGGGAGCTCAGATCGAAAATACCGAGAATAAAAAAAAAGCTACAGCCTCACGCGCAAACCCGCATAAAACCACAAATGAAAGCACGCCAAGACAGGCAAAAAGAGTATTTTGATAAACGGGGTACAGTGAATCATTCCACGCTACGGAAAGGAGATGATGTTAGATACAGGGACCAACATGACAACTGGGCAAAAGGAGTTATTATTAGTCAGGCAGGCACGTACCCGAGAAGTTACAACATAAAAGCCATGCATGACAGAGTAGTCAGGCGGAACCGCAAACACATCATAAGGTGCCCGAAACTAGCACATGCACAGAACAGCACAGAGGTCAAAACAATCAAGCACACAGGCAGGGGTCGGGCCGCACAAACAGACCCGCACAAGGGTCATCTAATCAAATACATCACGCGACATGGCCGAACCAGCAAACCGGTTGACAGATATAGAGCGGAAGTACCACCCAAACACAGTAAATTCAAGGAATAATCATGTACTAGATTGATAAGAATAAACATGCCGATGTACTGTAGAGGTAAGAAACAAAAATAAAATAAAATAAAATAAAATAAAAATTATATCGCGTTAAGATTAATGTAAGAAGATGTGCAACGCAATTTGCGGAAAGGAAAAAAGGGAGATGTAGTATATGTGGTTTACGAATGTCCCGAGTGGAGATTGACTTTATGAACGACCCCGGGCGTTCGGGTAGGATCACGTGACCGGAGTGGAGTTGTAATGGAAAACCATAAAGCCTAAATATAGCCACTTACGTACTAGATCTTGTCGTGTCCACACTTACTTCTGTTACAATGATGATGATGACATGTGGAAAGTTCTAACCGAATGCACTCCTCCCTCAAAAAATTGAGAACTTTCATCAAGAGAGGGAGATTTCACTGTTTCCAACATGTGTAATGCGAATATTGAAGTGAGAGTTGATAATAGCGATGAAAATTCAACTAATGAAAATTCAACTAATGAAAATAGTATTTTAACTATGTTAATGAGAAAAAGAAAATGTTGGGGAGTGCTTCTTATGATGTGCATATTCATTATATCCTTATTTTTCACTGTACTCTTCCCAATGAAAGAAATGATTCAAAGTGAAATGTTGTCTAAAATGTTGAATAGAAGCCTTGAATATTATTATTCTATTCAACAACATCTTCATGTATAAAAATGTGGAATAAAAGTCATGAATATTATTATTAGTATTATCATTTTATTATTATTATTACTATTGTTAAATGGAGAGCTATTGAGAGAGAGTATGAATATATATTCAGTCAATATGAAAATAAATGAACATAACAAAGAGAAGTTGTTTATTTGTTTTGTTTTGATTTTATTAAACAAAGATAGCGATTGATGGTATGAACATCTTTGATATATATATATATATATATATATATAATATGCTAACAGTAAAAGAAGTAGTAGTAGTATTAGTAATTTAATTCCTCTTCCTTCTTCTTCCTCTTCCTCAGACAAGTTTAGCCTTAGTCATCAACCGGTTGATTGGTGGTGTGGAGGTTGTGGGTTGAGGTATGAGGGTTGAGGTGCGGAGGAACCCGATAAACAGTTGTATTATGGAACTCAGCGGGTCGCTGGCTGTTCCTTGGGGGAGGCTGTCTTCAATTGCTTGAAGTATGTCATGGGTGTGTGTGGCTGCGGGTGCTGGGATGGGCGTGGGTGAGGGTGTGGGTGAGGGTGTGGGTGTGGTTGTGGGAGCGGGTGTGGGTGTTGATGTGGGTGGGTCTGTGGGTGTGGTTTTGGACGTGGGTGTGGGTGTGGGTACGGTGTTAGGTGTGGGTGTGCGTGGGGTTTGGGTGCAGGCGTCGCACTTGGGTGTGGTGGTGCTGGTCAGCCTGGGGTTTGTGTGGCGATGGATCGTGTGTGTGGGCGGTGTGTGGTGGTGGTTTGCTGGGGTGCGGTGGGTGTGGGTGGAGGGAGAGGAGGGGTGGGACGCGTGGTTGTGGGATTGGGAGGAGGGCGCGGGTTGGCCGTAGTGGGGGGAAGTTGGTGAGGGGAGGTGTGGTTTGGGGGTTGTCGTGTGTGTGGTAGGGGTTATTGCAGGTATAGCGGTATTGCAGGTATAGCAATACCTCAGGGAGTTTGACGCCCCTGCCCTGCAGAGTTGTAAACCACTGCCTTGTGGTACAGGTTCTTGACAGAACCGAAGGCTAAGGGAGCAAACCCTAAACAGAAAACCATGTCACTGTAGCAGCATTAAGGGCGGTTGATGTATGGAACTCCCAACATCTCCCGACCAGCCACTGCAGGGACAAATAGTTTTGCGCCTGTCTTGACATGTTCTTGCCGGTGTGAAACCTCTATTTGCTCCCCGAGAGAGTGCCGCAGGTAACTTGCAAAAGCCAGCAGCACTTCAACACCTTTGCAGGCAGCTTTCATGAATTTAGAGCTAAATGGAGAGCGGCACTCAAGTAATGAAAGCAGTCTTTGTCGCATCGCGACCGACAGCATGATGATGGTAGGGGAGGTGGGGGGTGAGGTTGGGTTGGTCGGTTTGGGAGTTGGTTTACGGGGTGGGTTGAGCCTGCTCCAGAGCCTGCGCTTCTCTGGGCAGCGGGGGTCTCGGGAGGTGTGGTTGCCGCTGCAGCCTGCGCATCTGGCGCTCAGCGCACACCCCTCCGCGAGGTGGCCCGGTAGTGCACAGTTGCCACAAATTACATCTGTGGCGCTACACTCACGCTTATAGTGCCCATACCTCTGGCACTGGGTGCAGTAGGTGGGGGCGCTTATGGGGGGTTGCCACCCGAAGGTGGCCTCAGGGGCCGAAGTTAAGCTTGGCAGGAGTGCTGAGGGGGGAGGTGGTGTAGATGGCAACGCAGTGGGTGGGCTTTCTGCTTTTGGGGGTGATGTGGGCTGCACGGATAATCCCGTGTTGTCCGACTAGGTCGGACGGGTCTGCTAGGGGGTGGAGCCCGGTCACCACATAGTGGTGGGACATCGCCGAGCCTCTGATCTCGGCAAATTTGGGGGCTGCATGGAGTCTCCGGCGTCCGTGCTCCAATCACCATGTGGTTGGGGTACGTGTCCAGGGACAGGGTGTCGGTGCCAGCAGTCCTGTCCACCTGGAACAGGGCCCTCAGCATTTCCTTGGCGTCGCCACTGTACAGAAACAGGGCAAGGAAACGCTTGGGACGGCGTTTGTCGGGGTGGAATTCTGTGGGGGAGTTCATTTTTGGGGGGGTGGCGGTTCTTTTGGTCCTACGGACCACGGTGGACCATCCCGCATCTGCTGGGAGTGCTTCGTTGGAAGAGGTAGCAGTGGGGGCGCTGGTGCCCGGTGTGGGGGAGTTGGGGGTGGTGGCGGTAGGTGCTGTGGGGGTCCCACTGGTTTCCTTAGAGGATTTCCCCTTCCCCTTGCCCTTCCCTGTGGATTGTTGGGCATTGGGTTTGGCAGGGCTGGGGGTGAGTGCCGTGTGGGAGGGGGATCCTGGATTTTGTTTGTGGATGGGGGAGGGGGGATGGGGCTGGTGTTGGTGAGTGTGGAGTGTGTTGGGGAGGGTGATGTAATGTATGTAGTTATATCCGAACACCCCCATGTCAATACCGCGTGACGTCACAAGGATCGGTTCTAAATAAAATCAGTTACGTAACAGAACTCATGGTGTCGACACGTCTTTTACATGGTGTCAGATGTGGCAGATTAGGCTATCTAAATGGCGCTTTCAGGATTAAAACCGCCCGGACCTTTAATATTGGACGAAAAAATGTCAGTTAATTGGAGGACATGGATACAGTTTTATGAAATATATGCTACTGCAGCTGGAGTGTCGACGAAGTCGGAAAGAGTTCAATGCTGCGTATTTCTACACGTCGCTGGCGGTGAGGCGCAAAAAACTTCACCGCACATTTGAACTCGACGCTCAGGATAAAGACAAAATGGCACCGTTGATCCTGGCTTTCACTCAGTATTGTGAAGGTACAACTAATATTACAGTCGTACGATACGAATTCAGCTCCTTCAATCAGTCCAGTGAGGATATGGACACTTACATAAGGGAGTTAAAACATAGGATTCAATACTGTTGCTATGGCACACTTGAACATTCTTTGCTGTGTGATCGCATTGTATGCGGTGTACGGGATGATGAGCTACGGAATAAGCTATTACGTTCTCCAAGCCTGACATTGAAGGATTGCACTCAATTATGTTGACTCAGTGAAGTCAAGTCGACTCAAGTAACAAAACTGGGTACTAATCAGGTCGATGCAATGTCTGCTAAATACAACACTGAAAGCAGATCGAGTAACCGTCCGTCATCATGGATACGCGCGTCAACAAGTCGATATAACCATGGTTCGACTATGGCAACTGCAAAATGTGGACGGTGCGGGTACAATCATCAACGGCGAAGCTGTCCAGCCAGAGGAAAAGAGTGCTCAGGTTGTCATAAACTTGGCCATTTCATCAAGATGTGTCGATTACTGCAACGGCAGTCGAATATAGCTCCTGTGTATGAACTGGGCATCGCGCAAGACGACGTCCAGACGGAGGAGGCCGTACAACAAGAGGTCGACGATTACGATTTGTTTGTCGGTACAATATCACAAGGCAACATCCCTGAACAGGATATGTGGCATGCTGAGTTATTATTAAATGATCAGGAAGTGTCTTTTAAATTGGACACGGGTTCCGAGGCGAATGTGTTACCAAGGAAGGTGTTCGACAAACTAACTGCGACGACTTTGAATCAGTCGAAATGTCAGCTTGTCACATATGGAGGACATTGTATATTACCTGCTGGAGAAACGACAATAAGAGTCCGTGGAGTAGATTTGCTGTTTCAAGTAACAGATGTTGGGTGTGCAATTCTAGGCAAATGTGCATGCGTTCAGTTAGGACTCTTAACAAGACTCGACACGTTGGAGGCGTTACCTAGCATGGATACAGCAAAGACAATGGTAAAGTCATATTCTGATGTTTTTGAAGGTTTAGGGTTAATTAAAGTAAATGCAAAAATTTATATTAATATGGATGTACCTCCTGTAGTAGATCCACCCCGTAGGGTGCCATTGGCAATTGTTAATGATGTACAAGCTGAGCTAAAACGTATGGTAGAATTAGGCGTTATTGTAAAACAAATAGAGCCTACACCTTGAGTAAGTTCCATAGCAATTGTTCGTAAGCCTAACAAATTGCATATATGCCTAGATCCGACCAAATTAAATAAAGCTATATTACGGGGGCCGTACCCCGTCAAAACGATAGAAGAGGTAGTTGCACAAATACATGGCGCAAAATATTTTTCAGTTTTAGATGCCAAAAGCTGTTTTAGATGCCAATACTGGCAGATTGAGTTAGATGAGGCCAGCTCTAGGCTATGTACGTTTAACACAACTTGGGGGAGGTTTCGGTACATTTGTCTGCCGTTTGTTATTAAAACGGCAGGTGATAAATTTATTCAAGAAATGAACGACATACTGGTAGGCTTGCCAGGGGTTCATGTTATTTCAGATGATATATTAGTTCATGGTGTCACTATTGATGAACATAACAACCATTTGGAGGCAGTGTTGAGGCGTGCACAAGACGTGCACCTGAAATTAAAGCCTAAAAAGTCAAAGATATGCCAAACCAGTGTAAATTATGTTGGACATTTGATCACATCTGAAGGACTTGAACCAAATGCTGAACGAATCGGAGCTATTGTTGACATGCCAATACCAAATGATAAAGCTGCAGTACAGCGTTTTTTGGGAATGATAGGTTATGTTAGCAAGTTTGTCCCAAACATGGCACAGATCACAGAACCATTAAGACTGGTTATTAGAAAAGATATCGCATGGCACTGGGATTCAGATCAAGATAGGGCTTTTGGGCAGCTGAAGCAGTTACTGACCACAGCACCTATCCTCCAGTATTTTAATAAGCAAGACAAAATTGTTCTTCAGGTGGACGCATCCAAGTATGGGTTAGGGGCTACTCTTTTCCAACGTAGTCTACCAGTAGCAATGGCATCTAAAGCATTGGACAAAACACAAATAAGTTATGCCGTAATCGAAAAGGAATTACTGGCCATATGTTTTGGGTGTCATAAATTCCACGAGTATATATACGGGAATGAGATAACGGTTGAGACAGATCATAAACCCTTAGTTTCTATTATGCTTAAACCTATTCACGAATTATCAGGAGGTATATACGCGTATATGCCAGTGTAGGCACCCGTGGGCATTGACGAATGTACATATGAGCTGGTCAATATTCGGGCGTTTCGGACGCGCCGGCTCCGTGCTAAGCATTATGCACCCGCTGCTCGCTAGGCGGCGTGCCAGTAGTCGTATATAACCACGGCGCTCGGCCGGCCCGGCACCTTCCTGATACGCACCCGGCCTGCGCGCCGGTCAGCTCACCCGAGAAAAAGTGTGCCTGCACCGTCTGCACCGCCTGTGCCGTCTGCACCGGCTGCTGTCAGCGGTCGACCGCTCCTGTCACCGTACGCACTTCATTGTTTGATTGCTGTCACTTGTCGGTTATTGTCTTTAGACATATGCCGAAGGACTTTTGTGCACCGTGTGGCTACATACACCCTGCGCCCATTAACGACGGGTGCACTCGACGCCCAGCTCGGACGCGTCGTGCTACGCGTCAGACTGAGGAAGTGATGGAAAAGGAAAAATTGAAGTCGGAAAAGTTGTTGGAGCCTGCTAAGGCTAGTTTGGTCGTACCGGTCGTCTCGGACGACCCGCTAAGTGACGACGAACGGTCATTGCTTGAGCGTTTGCTGGGTTTGGAGAAAAAGAAGAGGAAAGCGGTGATAGCGGAGAAGACTATAGCAATTGAAAGAGAGCTATCATTAATGTCGTTGGGAGGTGCGGACAGGAGTGCGTCACGGGACAGCGGTGGCGGGTGGAGCAGGTCGGGCGGCAGGCGGCGGAGCGTGTCGAGGGGGCGGCGGAGGAGCCGTTTGTTGAGTCGCCGTCGGAGTGTCTCCAGTGACGGCGGTCGGAGCGTGTCGGGCGACAGAGGGGGGGGGTGCATGCAGGGACCGCACCGCCACATCAGGCAAGCGCCGGGAGTCAGGGTCGCCAGGTGTGCACCTGCGGTCGAGGACGCCGGTGCTGGAGACATGCAAGTCGGAGCTGCGATGGGGCAGGAGTGCTTCGAGGCGTCGGAGGCGTCGGAGGCGCCATAGGCGCCGCAGTTGTTCGTCGTCTTCGTCCTCAGACAGGACGCGTAGTCGCGAGAGGCGACTTAGAAGTAAGTGGTCCATAAAGCGCTTCACAGAAGATAAGAAAATTGTTCGTAGGTTGAACTGTTACGAGCTCATTGAGGCGAACTGTCACTGGATGCTGCATACTAAGGATACGAACATTAGAGACTATAAGCGTTTTGTTCGTCATATCGCTTATCTAGCGGGTAGAGCTAAAACTGATGAATTTGTAAATGCTGTGCATGTGAACTATGACGTTGGTGTCCGTCGCTTGGCGGCGGATGACGATTATTCGGCGTTTAACCCGGGGAATTCTGAGCTGACTCTACGGTACTACGGATTTGATTGTCTAAAGACGAACACTTATAGTCAGTCGAAGAAAGGAAACGAGTCAAAGCAGTACATGAAAGATGGTGTGCGACCTTGTTATGGTTTCAATAGTGAGGATGGGTGCTCGAGGGACGAACAGACATGTCGATTTGGCGATTTGCATCAAGTGTGGGGCGAAGTCGCACCGGCGCGACAAATGTAGGAAAGATTGATGTGGGGTCGGGCGCACCGGTGTTGAGGGAAGTGAGTCAATGGACGCTCATGAGGACCGGCGGTGGGCGGATCCTTTGATTTATTGCTCAATTGGTCAAGGTGAGTCGGGGGGCGTGGCGGCTCAGGATAGTCGGGTCACGCACTCTCCGCTGATTGATTGCTCGACTGGTCGTGACGTACCGGGGGGCTTTGCAACTCAAGTCGGTTGTGCCGCGCACTCTGGCCCCGTTACAATGGACAATGCTCAATGTGGCATTGCAGACATTGATTGGCAAACTTGCTTACTTAATTGGATTGATTTAATGAGTACTTGGTTGTTTGTAACAGTAGACTTGAATTGTTTTGTTCTTCATGCCATTGATGATCGTGATGATGATTTTGCTGTTGATTTTCGTGTGATGAATGCATGTTTTCTAGGGAGTTGTCATTGTACTCATTACATCGCGGGCAACCTTACACAATTGCGCCCGTGTCGTGCGTTCTGCGAATTATTTTTATTTGGGTCGCATGACGCTGATTGGAATTATAAACTAAGAGGTATGGTTTTTGGCTTTAAGGTCATTAATTTTTATTGTGTTGTTGATTACACTGTATTAATAGGGCAGTTCGCTCTGACGCGCATGAGAAATTTATTGGTGAACAGTTGTCTTGTGAGTTACGCAATGGATATATTTCTGATGTGACTGTTCCCCCCGCTTGCATTCACAATATTTTTTGTGTTCCGAAGTCTACGGGTGAGGGTTTACGCTGTGTTGTAGATTGTTCGCGGCCATTATGTGGGTCTGTGAACGCATATGTGGACAAGGTGAGTCAGACATTTTCTTATCTAGGCGTCGACGACCTGGTCGATGGTATGCGGGCACAGGACTACATGGCGGTAGTGGATATTAAAAATGCGTATCGAGCAGTCTCGATCCATCCGAGCGATAGGAATCGACAGGGGTTGCAATGGGATTTTGGTGCAGGTGTTCGTTTTTTTGTAGATAACCGTATGTGTATGGGCTTGTCCTCCAGTTCATATGTATTTACAAGAATCAGTAACTTTGTAGTGCGTGCTTGTAGCCGCCGGGGTGCGTCGGAAGTGATAAATTACTTGGACGATTTCGCTGTAGCGGATCGGTCTTGGGACGCGTGTGTTCGCTCGCAATTAATTATTGTTAGAGTTCTTAGACAGTTAGGTTTTTTCGTTAGTTTCCCTAAAATGCTATCTCCATCCCAGTGCACCAGGTTCCTGGGCATAGAGATTGATGCGGTGCGCATGAAGTTATTTCTGCCTGCGGATAAGGTGTCGAAATTGAAGGCCCATTTGCTTTCCTTTGTGGGAAGACGGAAGGCGACGAGACGGGATTTGGAGAGGTTAGGTGGGCGCCTAGCGCATTCTGCTTCGGTAGTGAAGGCAGGTCGTTCGTTTTGTAGTCGGGTCTATGACGCCGTTAGGACACTGAAGCGTCCGTACTACCAGTTCAGATTAAATAGTGCATTTAAAGAGGAGCTAGCTTGGTGGTTAGATTTTGTAGACCGTTTCAATGGCCATGCACGCATATTGGGGAGTCACGCAGAGTGCGTGTCTGTGTATACGGACGCGTCTTCCTCTGGGTTTGGCGCACTTCACGGAGACAACTGGTGCGTTGGAGTTTTTGACTCGGACGTGTCTCAGGACTTAGAGTCTTCGGTTCAGCATCATTACGCATGTTCTAGTCAAATTTGCGATGACGCTCATATTAATGTGCGTGAGATGTGGGCGGTGATGGCGGCCGCAGCAAGGTGGGGAGAGCATTGGAGGGACAAGTCGGTAGTGTTCATCACGGATAACATGACTGTTCGTGCAGCTTTAGCATCAGGAAGATGTAAGAGTAAGTTGATAATGGAGTGGGTGAGACAATTATTTTGGATTTCTTGCGAGTACAATTTCGAGATTAGTTCAGTGTATGTACCGAGTGAGAGGAATGGGATTTGCGACGCTTTGAGTCGTTGGACTGTAGGGGAGGGCAGGGCTCGGATCGGTTTGGTAGACTCTGCAGGGGTGCTGTGTTGTAGGCATTTGTTTGCTTGACTTTATTTTCCCTTTTCCTTGCCAGAATTGCGTCAGGAGATGTCGTTGCTTCAGTCGAGCTACTACTCGGAAAGCAGTCGCGCCACGCATTCGACCCAGATTAAGAAGTATTTTTCATTTTTAGACGAATGCCAAGGGTTATTCCCTCCCCTGCCATGACCTGATGTGCAGGTGGGGTTGTATATTACCTGGTTAATGAGATCGCTAAAGTTTAGCTCTATTACGAACTACTTATCAGCATTGAATTATTTTCTGCAAGCAAGAGGTTCTCCTCCAATTAATTATAGCTCTCATTTGGTCAAAACAATTTTGGGGGGAACGAAGAGACAGCTAGGGTGCGTGGTGAGACGCGCTTCTCCGCTTTTACCGGGGCAATTATTATTGATTTTCTCCTTTATGTCAAGCAGTATAGGTCATGTGTCGATTCGCGATGCCTTATTGACAGGTTTTAGAGCTTTGTTAAGAAAGAGTCAATTGACGAGGTCGGATTCCGTCCTGTCTAGGGAGAATTTTAAATTCTTCAGTTGTGGAATGTTGATTACGGTGAAACGGACTAAAACTATCCAGTTCAGACAGCGTGAGTTATTGATCCCCTGGCTAAAGTGATGAATCAGAAGTTATTTGCAGTCTATTGGACTAAAAGGCACTTTAGGGAGGTCCCTGTGTTGGATTCTTTACTGGCTTTTCAAGTACCTTCACCTAGCGGTGGGTTCAAGCCTTTGGAGTACCGAGCTTTAAATTGTGCGATCAAGTATTTCGCTGAGTGCGCAGGGTTGCAGAAGGAGTTATTTTCTTGTCATTTGCTTCGCAGGGGGGGTTGTACGTTTCTTGCTATGCAGGGCTCGACATTAGAGGAGTTGAGGACTAGAGGGGATTGGTCCTCAGATGCTATCTTTTCTTATATTGCTTCTCCTCTCCCTGAGCGGATTCTAGCTGACATGCGAGTCGCTTCGACCTTGTCGAGTTATTAGTTGGCTGGGGGCGCTGTGCGCCATTGGCGGTTATGCCAGCCAGATATGGTATTCAGATGGTAATAATAAACTGTATTATCCACATCCGTTCTTGTGTCGTCCTTAGCGGGTCTACAGGAGGTATATACGCGTATATGCCAGTGTAGGCACCCACGGGAATTGACGAATGTAAATATTCGGGCGTTTCGGACGCGCCGGCTCCGTGCTAAGCATTATGCACCCGCTGCTCGCTAGGCGGCGTGCCAGTGGTCGTATATAACCACAGCGCTCGGCCGGCCCGGCGCCTTCCTGATACGCACCCGGCCTGCGCGCCGGTCAGCTCACCCGAGAAAAAGTTTTGTTTTTTGATTCGGCGGTTATGCCAGCCAGATACGGTATTCAGATGGTAATAATAAACTGTATTATCCACATCCGTTCTTGTGTCGTCCTTAGCGGGTCTACAGCCAGAATGCAAAGGATGCAAATGAGACTTCAAAATTATAACATTAATGTCAGGTACTTAAAAGGGTCAAATTTATTTTTTGCAGATGCTCTTTCCCGAGCACACACCTCAGATGTGAACCCGGAAAACCTCTACGATCAAGATATATCAGTAGCAGCTATAAATATAAATATAAATATATTAGAAGAAGTTAAAAAACACACATTGTTGGACGCTGTACTGACAAAAGTTAAACATTTCACACTTAATGGTTGGCCTGAAGGTAGAAAATCAATTGATCTTGATGTAACACCGTATTTTACTTTTAGGAATGATATTACTTATTGGGATGGTGTATTATTGAAAGGTACACAGATAATAATTCCCAGAGTGTTACAACCGAAGATTTTAGTAAAGTTACATGAATCCCATTTGGGAGTGGTCAAGTGCAAGCAGCTAGCAAGAGACAGTGTTTTTTGGCCTGGATTGAGCAGCCAGTTGGAGGACAAGATAGCCAGATGCCCCATTTGCCAGGAATTTCGGAATTTGCCTCCCAAAGAACCTTTAATTAGTCACTCTATAGAGGATGTACCATTTAGCAAAGTCGGAGTGGACTTGTTCCACGTTGATGGAAAAAATTCCCTTCTAGTGGTCGATTATTATTCAAAATTCCCTGACTTTATGGAATTATTGAATAAGTCCAGTAAGGACGTTATCCGTGCTTTAAAACAAACTTTTGCCAGATTTGGGATACCCAAGTTTGTTGTGTCAGATAATGGACCACAATTTGCAAGTCAAGAATTTCACACATTTTCTTCTGAATATGGTTTCATCTCAGTTTTTACAAGTCCCATGCATGCTCAGAGCAACGGACAGGTGGAACATCATGTCCAGACCATTAAGCGTATGATTAAAAAGTGCTTTAAGTCTCAGGGGGATGTGCAGATCGCGTTACTTAATTAAAGAAACACCACCCTAGAGGGCGTTGGTGCATCCCCTGCACAATTATTAATGTCTCGTTGGCTTCGCGATAAGTTACCAGTTTTAGACCGAGCACTCAAGGCGAACATTCAGCCCTCCAAGTTAGCTCAATTAGGTAACAGGCAGGCTTTACAAAAAAAGTATTTCGACAAACATGCAGGTAAGACACACCCTCCACTGATACAGGGTGACCATGTTCGTTACCGAAGCCACACTAACGAATGGAAACGGGGGACAATTCTAGAGAAACATGACAGGGACGAGAGGGCCTATGACCTAGTAAATGAACGTAATCACGTGTTACGCCGTAATAGGAAATTCCTTTACAAATGTAAGAATTTCAACAATGACTTTCACACACGTGATACAAAAAGTTCTATCGTTCAACCATTACAACCAAACAATACTGTAAGTCCATACGTTACAAAATATGGTAGAGTCATTAGGCCACCTGACCGGTTTTAGGTCAATATACCATGATTGCATCGATATGTCTGTAACCATAAAGAGTGTAATCAATAATTTTTTTTACTCATGTCAAATATCCAAACATGCGCCCACTAAGAACTGTATGTCAATATGTATTGTAATAAGTAAGCATATAATACCATTAGTGTTCCAATGAAATTGTTATACGATAAACTGATAACTCATTCTTATTCAATAAAATCAATGGCATGATGTACGTTATGACGTTCATTTGTCATGCCGTCGTAGGGCTGGTCGCGTACAATGTCCTGAAGATAATAAATGCACGTATTCCCGTTTGATATATTATAGGTATGTTCACTTACCGTATAATTGCCGTTATATCACTTTGGAAGCTGTTAATCCTATCTATGTATATATTCATGTACATGTTATTAAATGAAATGCTTATGACCTTGAACAATGCAATGATAAATATAACGCCACACAGTGGGTCATACAAAGAACAAACAACACAATTGTATACTTGTAAGAAGTGACATCTATAGTCACTAATAAATTATATGTAAATGTTCCACACTGATTATACATGTCAACTAATGTGCTGTTAAATATGGATAAACATGCTGGTTGCATTAAGGTTAAATATTAATGTATTAGATATATATAATGTCATGTTATAGTATTGTAGTTGTTATCGACAATGGCATTTTCATTATCTTAAAGTGACATCTGCTCACACGTGGACTGTTTGCACAGGTTCGCATGTTGTTAGCATATTTAGCGTTTCTTTACAGGATAGGAGGGGATAGGAAAGTGACGTTTACGTAGGACAGTTAAGAAGCTATTCCAGTTAGGTATCTTTATCAAGGAGTTGCTGTATTAAAAATGGTGAATGAAATAACATTAAGCCAGATAGCTGGTATACTGCACCAGGCTGTCATTAGGTGATAAGTTATGTTATTCGGTGATAAGCTATGTTATTCGATACCTATTGTAAAAGGGGAAGGTGTAATGTATGTAGTTATCCGAACACCCCCATGTCAATACCGCGTGACGTCACAAGGATCGGTTCTAAATAAAATCAGTTACGTTACAGAACTCACGGTGTTGACACGTCTTTTACAGGTGGGGGGGGGGGGTGATGGAGGGGATCCGACGTCAATGACCGATTCATCGTCCGAGCTGGACGATGAGTCGCTGTCCTCTGCGGGTTGGTTAGGGGGAGGGCTGTTGGTGTAGGTGTGGTCAGCACCTGGATGGGCACCCTGTGGAGGGTTGGTGTTGTTCCCCTTAGTGTTGGTCTCTTCTCGGGAGGTGGTGTGGGGGTGGGTGGCCCTGGTGGCGGCTCGGGTGTGAACCCCAGAGGGGTCGCAGGGGGTGTCCTGTCGTGGCATGCTACGCCCTTGCTCTAAGGGGTGGCTTCCCCGGGCTGGCATGGGGGGTGTATCGGTGGTGACCCCCTGGTAGCGGCGAGGGGTTTGTGGCGACTGGGCCGCTGTTGCGGATTCCGAGGGACACCAGTTTGCGAGGGACACATCGCTTCTGCACATGCATCAAAATCGAACAGCATCATCACTAACCTTATAAATTTAATATAATGTTTTTGGTAAAGATGTTTTCTATATGTGTACCAAACGATTTGTTTCTAGATGATGTAATTTAAGAGATATTTGACTTCTTGTGTATTTTCTGTATGAAGATTGCTTACGACCATTGACAATGCCTTGAGTTTGACGCTAGGCGCAGTGCAAAACGTTAGTTTTATTCAAAAATAATAGAATTCAAGAACCCTAACCTTATAAATTTAATATAGTCTTTATGGTAAAGATGTTTTCTATATGTGTACCAAACGATTTGTTTCTAGATGGTGAAATTTGGGAGATATTTGACTTCTTCTGTATGAAGATTTGGTCACGGCAGTTAACAATGCATTTGAATGGAAGTGTCCCTGTCAAACTGGTGTCCTTCGGAATCCGCATCACCGCCAGTAAGATTCCCGGCCCAAGGGAGTCAGAGTGGGGGGCGAGGCGATGGAAAGCATTTGGGGTGCGGGGGGTGGGGGGAATGTCCCGTGGGCGAATAATATCGATCCTGTGGCGGCGGTTGTGAGGGGGGGGGGGGGGGTAGTGCGTGGGAGCGGTTGAGTCAATAAGCAATAAGTCAGAATCAACAGAAAAAAAGGGGGAACAAAACCAACAAGCATCAGTAGTAGGATGATAGAGGATGGTATAAGGAAGAAGAGAAGTATTACTGGTGGATAATGGAGATGGGGTAGGTGAATCAACCGGCTGTCCGCGGATATTGGTGGTAGGTGTGCGTGTGGCGTGGGTGGTGGTTGAGATGTATGTAGGGGTGTGCTGCTCGTCGGTGAAGGTATCAGATCAATCCGGAGCCCATCAAGAAGTAGCCCGTCAACCCGTGCCGAGGTAAGATGGTCAATACCCCGCCCGAATCAATTAGTAATTGTAAGAACCAACCCGGTCAAGTGGAGTATTGCCCAATCAGTAAGAGGAACAAACTATCAAATCAATGCAGCTAAATAATCAGTGCTAATCAATGATGAGGAGGGAGATGGGTACAAGTGATATCAACAGGAAGGGGCGGAAAAATAGAACGGAGAAGGAAAATCAACAGTAATAATCACAGAGGTCGGGGGGAAAGACGGGTCTCACTTGGCGTCGGTCGATCGTTGGTGGTTGTAGTCGGCGGTGGGGGGGAAAGCAAGTGTGCATGCAAGAACAAGTACAAAACCAACAACAACAATAGCAACAGAGAAATCCACTGAAAAAAAAACCGTAGTGAGGGGGAGAAGCGGGACTCACCTGGGGACGTCTGCCGATCATCGGCGGTGGTGCATGGTTGTAGTCGGGGAGAAACGAGGACCGTCGGCGGTGGTGGGAGTTGTAGTCGGCGGTGGGGGGAAAGGCGAGTGTGGGTACAGCAACAACAACAACACAACAAGTAACAACCAGGGAATCCCCCAAAAAGGAAATCACCGTGGTGAGGGGAAGAATGGGGCTCACCTGGGGCTAAATGTATGAAGCACAATTTATCGGTTGCGGAGTTAAGGGCGGCCGGCGGGGTAGCTATTGTCGGTGTTGATATATGTGTCACGGGGGATGTATCAGTCCAAAGCGCACGCGGGTTAGCTAACGTTTCAGTTATTTATAGATTTGGGAAATCCCTCTGCGTTTGTAGCCATATATTAGGCTCAAATATATTAAATGCGACCATATTTAACAGAATTACATACTCAAATCGTGAAATTTCATTAAATTAACCCTAAATTCGAAGCGTTATTAAGGCTACCGCCGCATTGGCGGCGATATTAATAGTTATATTTTCGAATCGACGAAGGTACAGTAAACAAACCGCCGGCGCCGCCAGTATGGAACGCGACGTCGATGCGGCGGTTGCGGCGATTTGTTTACATTACATTCGTTGATTCGAAAATATAACTATTAATATCGCCGCCAATGCGGCGGTAGCCTTAATAACGCTTCGAATTTAGGGTTAATTTAATGAAATTTCACGATTTGAGTATGTAATTCTGTTAAATATGGTCGCATTGAATAGATTTGGCCCGAGTCGGTGCCTAACCCTGACGTTAACCCAGGCTCAAGTGGGAGTTAGTGAAGGCAACGTTAACCCTCGAGGCGGTAGCCTAACCCGGGCACATACATTGACATTTTGGCTGCTAACCCGGGAAATCCGCACGACGCGTGGGTTACGAGCCCTAACCCGGACTCTTACATTTGGCCCCTGGGGACGTCTGCCGATCGTCGGCGGTGGTGCGTGGTTGTGGTCAGCGGCGGGGGGAGACGAGTGTGTGTTCAACAACTGCAACAACAATAACAACAACACAACAAGGTGACAGCCAGAAATCCCCACCTGGGGACATCTGCCGATCGTCGGCGGTGGTGGGTGTGTAAAGATCAACCATCACTCTCTGGCATGTGTGTTGTTATGATTTATTTAAGACAAGATGGCCTCCAACCACCAGAAGTAGTTCTGGTGGCTAACACTAGTTGCGTATCTGGACATCTTCCCCCTCATAGAACAATCTGACTCTACACATCCATTTAGTTCTGAACACAACGTAGAACTGAAAGATAGAGATAATGTGACAGTTTACCGTCAAAAGTATATGTATATACAGAGATATAACAAAGATGACATTTGTTATCTACAGATTTAACCTGTCTACCGGTCTAGTGATTCTTGAGGATCGCCTGATCTCCTTGGTGACTGGTGTTCTGACTACTTCCCCTCTGACCGGACTAGTTGCTTCTGGATCCTGATCCTGTGGACCTTCACCCACTGCCTCACTTGTGACCTCCTCTGAGCTTTCAGTAGGAGCGGTCTGACTAGGCAGATCACTGTCCCTGACCCCCTTCAGTTCAAACCTTTCATTAACTTTCAAGAGGTGACGCCTATTGCGTCTTATGATGTTACCCTCTTCCGTCTGAATCTTGTATGACCTGGGTCCCACCTGCTCACTGACCCGGGCTGTCGAATCCCAATGAGTACCTCTTACTCTGACTACATCACTTTGACTCAGTGGGGGTAGGTCTTTGGCTGTCTCATTGTACTTTTCTACTTGTTTTTGTTTTATCTCTTCCTTTCTGCTCCCCTTTTCAACACCCTTGTATCTCTTATCCAGTCGTGGTATTTTCACGTTTAGCTTACGCCCCATTAACATCTCCCCCGGTGACATGCCTATCTCTCTGGGGGCCATTCTATAGTTTAGAAGGGCCAGGTAGGGATCCCCCCCACTCTCTTTCGTCTTATTTAGTAGGGACTTTATTATTCCTACTCCCCTCTCTGCCTGCCCGTTTGATTGTGGATATCTGGGACTTGATGTTCTATGTTAAAATTGATAGGTCTTTGAGAACTTCTTGAATAACTCAGAGCTGAACTGTGGACCGTTGTCGCTAACCACTCTTCTGGGTATACCATGTCTGGCAAACATACTTTTTAAGTGTGTGATGACTGTATCAGAGGTCGTTGAGCTCAGCATGGCTATTTTGGGATAGTTGGAATAATAATCTATGCATATTAGATAATCCTTTCCCCCCCAGTGAAATAGATCCATGCCGACTTTTTCCCACGGTCCCCACTTTATTCTATCTTCTTCCCTGCTGTGCGTTTCTTTGGCCTGTGCTGGCCTGTACATCTGACAGGCCCCACACTTTTGAACACTCCCTTCTATGTCATTATTGATGGTAGGCCAGTATATAGCCTCCCTTGCCATCCTTTTCTGTTTTTCTATGCCTAAATGGCCCTCATGCAATCTACTTAGCATTTCTCCTTGCATACTAACTGGTATCACTATCCGGTCCCTTTTAGGATAATTCCATTTATCAGGCATAGTTCCTCTCGGAATGGTGCATAAGCTGGACAGTCCCCATTGTTCCACCCACTTAACATGCAGGTCTTTACCGCGGTAAGGACGTCGTCCTTACATGTTTCTACCGCTATTTTATCTAGCTGTGCCTGGGTGGCTGAGACTGATTTATATATCATGTCTACCTGGGCTTCGACTTCTGTAGCTACTTTTATATCTTTCTCTGACCTAGGCCTGCTGGCATTTGCTCTGGACAGGGTATCTGCAAGGTAAAGGTATTTTCCAGGGGTCCACCCCAGCGATATTTTTGCAATTTTAACATGAGTCTTTGTATGCGGGGAGACATGTCATTCAAAGGTTTGTTTGAGAGGGGTATTAGTGGTTTATGGTCGGTCTCCAACTCCACTTTGTCCAATCCATATATATAACAGTGAAATTGTTCACAACCATACGCAAGCCCCAGACACTCTTTTTCTATTAGAGCATATCTTTGTTCACACTCCGTCAAGGATCTGGCCCCATAAGCCACTGGCTTCCAATCCTGGTCATTGCACTGAAGCAAAACCGCCCCCGACCCATCCTTAGACGCATCGGTTGATACCTTGGTGGGAAGCCTTGGATCATAGTATGCCATGACAGGCTTGGACACCAATGTGGACTTCAGATCTTTCCATTCGGCCTCATGCTCAGGACCCCAGAACCACATAATTTTCTTGCACAGTAATGCCCTGAGATGAACACATTTGTTGGCAAGATTTGGGATGTACTTCCCCACATAATTGATTGAGCCTAATGCCCTCTGAACATCTTCTTTACAGGTTGGTGTTTCCATGTTTACAATTGCTTCAATCATATCTGAGGATGGGCTAATCCCCTTGTCACACAATGTCTCCCCTAAAAATGTTATTTGTGTTTTGTTAAGCTGACATTTTTCCCAGTTCATGTTTAGTCCATACTGCTTTATTCTTTGTTTCACAGCTGACAGTCTTTCCTTGTGCACTTTTTCACTGGCACCCCACACAAGAATGTCATCCATGAATACCCTCACGCCCTCTAGGTCCCCAAACATTTGTTCCATGGACCTATGAAACACTTCAGGCGCAGAACAAAGTCCATATGGTAGCCTGTCATAGGCATATCTTCCGAATGGCGTATTAAATGTGGTGAGGGCCTTGGACTCATCTGACAGCTTTATCTGCCAGAACGCTTGTGATGCGTCAAATTTACTAAATACCTGAGTTCCATTGATCTCCGCAAAGATCTCCTCCCTTGTAGGCAGCTGGTAGTGTTCGCGATGTATGGCCGCATTCAGATCTTTTGGATCTAGACAGATCCTGAGTCCGCCATTTGGTTTCTTTACCACTACCATGTCACTCACCCAGGCTGTAGGACTCTCTCTCTTGTGGATCACACCTATTTTCTCCATTCTACTCAGTTCCTGTTTCAGTTGATCCCTTAATGCTATAGGGACACGCCTGGCTGGCCTGATCACTGGTCGGGCATTTTCCTTTGTCAATTATGTTATATACAAAGGGAATGGATGACAATTGACCCTGTGTGTCTGGCACTGTGTACTGTTTGACATCCTCCACTAACTGACTGTCCACTCGTCCTTGTATGACATGGACACGTTTCACCAGGCCGAGTCTCTCACAGGCTGCTGCACCAAGAAGACTAAGGCCATTTTCAACAATTACAAACATTACTGGATACGTCTTCTTCTTTACAGTTACTCGCAGCACAGACGAGCCCCTCACTTTTATTTCAGCATTGTTATAATCGGTCAGGCGCACATTTGCTTGTTTCAGTTTGGGTCTGTCTCTCAGTTTCCTGTACTCATGGGCATTCAGGAGATTAGCACCAGCTCCCGTATCTAACTTGACCTGAATTAACGAGTCGCCAACCTCTAACATATGGACCCACTGACAGTCTTTGTTAACACATACCTCATTGACACTCGCCCCTATACTCCCGATAAACACGTCTTGGTCTGAGCCATACTCTCCTTCCTCTGCCTGTTTGCTGTTGATCACGTTCACTTTAGTGTGACACAAACGTGTGTAGTGACCTCTGAAGCCACATTTTCCACACCTCTCTCTGAATGCTGGGCACTGTCTTACTTTATGTGTGGTTGCGCACCGCTTACAGTTGAATTTGCCATTGCCGCTCTCACCATGAGGTCCCGTTGTGGCTTCCGCTCCGCGCAACTTGCTGTCACTCCAGGCTCCTTTGTTCCTACTGTCACTGCTGCGTCGGTTGCTGTCATACCTCGCTCTGACAGCACCTACCGGCTCCGTCTTCACTGGATTGATGACTTTCATGTGCGCTTTTGTGGTCTTGGCCGCTTTGCACATGATTATCGCCGAATCCAACGTTAACCCCGAGTCTCTCAGCATTTTCTCTTGCAATCTTTTGTCTCTGATGCCGACCACTAGTTTGTCCCTGATCAGGGACTCTAATAGATCCCCGTACTCGCACGGGGCTGCCTTTAGCCTGAGGTCGGTCACGTACGCATCAATCATCTCTCCTTCTTCCTGCTCCTTTGTGTTGAACACAAACCTCTCATATATGAGGTTCTTCTTCGGCAGACAGTAAGCATCAAACTTTTGTACAACCAACTTGTAGTCCATATTATTCTCCTCTGGAATTTCCACGTCGCCCTCCTTTCTGGCTGGTGCATATTTGAACGTACGATACACTGCCTGTGCCTCCGCTCCGGCAACTGTTAGCAGTAGAGCTACTTTTCTTGCTCCCTCCGGCACATTTATCGCCACCGCATACCATTCAAATTGTTCCTTAAATCTTTCCCATTTCTCCGCCACATTCCCATCTTTCATACGAAGAACTTCAGGTGGCTTTAATGATTCCATTGTCCGCTAATTCCTTTTCACTCCTGGCACCATGTAAAGATCAACCATCACTCTCTGGCATGTGTGTTGTTATGATTTATTTAAGACAAGATGGCCTCCAACCACCAGAAGTAGTTCTGGTGGCTAACACTATTTGCGTATCTGGACAGGTGGGTGCAGTCGGCGGCGGGTGGAAAGCAAGTACAAACAAAACGCACAAACAAACACACACAAAGAGGGTACTGATAGTGTCAGTGAGGGTGGTGACGAGGGTGTACAGGGTAGATAGTGGGGGTGGTAGTGACGGTGACAGTGAGCGTGACGGGGTTAGGCAGGGGACGTCTGCCGGCCGTCGGCGGTGGTAGGCAGTAAGGGTCGGCGATGGTAAACAGTGTGGAAATTAGTGTCAGTGTCAGTGGGGGTGGTAGTGACGGTGACAGTGAGCGTGCCTGGGTTAAGCAGGGGACGTCTGCCGGCTGTCGGCGGTGGTAGGCAGTAAGAGGCGGCGATGGTAAACAGTGTGGAAATTAGTGTCAGTGTCAGTGGGGGTGGTAGTGACAGTGACAGTGACAGTGAAAGTGACGGGGTTTAAGCAGGGGATGTCTGCCGGCCGTCGGCAGTGGTAGGTGTTATGAGTCGGCGGTGGTAAACAAACAAAAAGTGTGGAAATTAGTGTCAGTGTCAGTGGGGGTGGTAGTGACAGTGACAGTGAAATTTACGGGCTTAGGCAGGGGACGTCTGCCGGACGTCGGCAGTGGTAGGCGTTATGAGTCGGCGGTGGTAAACAACAGTGTGGAAATTAGTGTCAGTGTCAGTGGGGGTGGTAGTGACAGTGACAGTGAGGGTAGTGACGAGGGTGCACAGTCAACGACAGCGGGGGGAAGGGAGGTGGGTTAGGAGCATGGTGAGGGTGATAGTGATAGTGACAGTGACAGTGAAAGTGGCAGTGACAGAGACAGTGACACAGACAAAAATAGTAACAGGGACAAAACACAAGGGAATCAACAACAAATCACCGTGGTGGGTGAAAGGGACGGTACTAACCTGGGGACGTCTGCCAATCGTGGTGGTAGCTTAGGTCGGTGCGGCGTCAGCTGCTGGGTGTCGCATAGCGGTGCTGGTGACGGTAGAGCTGGGCAGGGAGTCCGGGTACCGTGGTGGCTTGGGTCGGTGCGGCGTCAGCTGCTGGGGTGTCGCATGGAGGTGTTCACACTTCGAGCGCGAAGTAGCGAATGAGCGCCTGTTAGGAAGCAGTCTCCATATGATATATGAAGAAATGGACAGTGAGCGTGACGGGGCAAACATGTAGGATGGTGCAAACATGCGTTCTAACCACTATGAAAGCAACTACCTGTTAGGTTACTTACTTATTGGGGGGTTTGTGACCTAGCGGTCACTGGCTGCAGAACTGCAGCATTAATAAACGGCGCCGTTAAAACGGCCCGTTTTTGGCGTGGGTTTTTTTTGGGGGTGGGGGGAACCTGTTAGACGACGACAATTGGGGGTGTTTGTAACCTTACGACGGTTACCGGTTGCAGAACTGCAACATTGGGTAGAGAGGCTCCGATAAATCGGCCCAATCTGTGGTTGAAGACTTAACTTCAGTAGGGAGTGTTGTAGAAGCTGGGGACATCTTCAGAACGTTGTAACGGCGAGGCGTTGGGGCGGCAGCGAATCTCTTCGGTCTGGTGTGTAGTTGAGCTGTAGGTGTAGTGTAGTGTAGTGTAGCACTTGAATCCGGTCAGCAGCAGGGGTTTGAGGAAGGCGGGCAAAGGTGGGAGCAGGGGCCGTTCCAGCAACAAGAACAAGACAGAGAAATCGTAAAGGTGAAGAGCCCCACCCAAGAACACAACTACCCTGGTCAGGGTGTGGAAGTAAGACATACGACACCATATCATCCACAGTCAAATGGAATGGTAGAACGTTACCATAGGACTATAAAAGGCATTTTGAGGAAGTTGGTTAATTCTTGTGCTAGTCTATGGGAAAAATATTTACCTGATGTGATATATGCGTATCGTACTGTACCTTCTGATAGCACTCATTTTTCACCTTTCTTTCTAACCTATGGTAGACATCCAGGTACGAAACATAGTTCTTTATTGTATCGATTGACAGGTACGACTGATTCCAACTTAGCTTATCGTGTAGATGATCTATATACAGCTTTAATTAAAGCTGTCGAAAGTGTGCCTGGGAGAAATCGAAATGGGCAGAATCTAGGAAAGAGAAGTGAGGAGATTTGAGTCAAAGGACCGTGTCTATTTGCTCTATGGTGACCGTCCAGCGAGCCATAGACACGGACAGAGTAAGAGTAGAAAGTGAAATGCTGGCGTGAAATGCCGGTGATAGAGAGAGGTGGGGACAGAGTGCAGTCCGGATAGCAAGTGAACCTGTTAGGAAGCAGTCTCCATATGATATATGAAGAAATGGGACGGTGCAAATGTGTAGGACGGTGCAAACATGTGTTCTAACCACTATGAAAGCAACTACCTGTTAGGAAGCAGTCTCCATCCATGCGCTTAAGCCGCCTCAATGAATCTAGTTGCATTCACACATGCCACATAGGCCGACTCAAGCTAGTTCGCTTCATTTATACTACCTCGCGAGGCGGTTTACTTGAGGCGAACTAGATGAGTCGACTCAGCCCTAAGTCGCCTCAGTGTAGCATCCACAAGGCCAATGTGAGTCGACTTAGATGAAGCGAACTAGTTGAGGCGACTTAACGCCCGTGTGTGACCGGGGCTTATGATACGTTATGTCCTTTCTTTGTAGTTGAATCGTTAGCTTTTGATTTACTATTAGGTACAGATGTAATGGACATTTGTAATGCTGAGATTTGTTACAGGAATAAGTTTGTTTCCTTATGTGATATTGTGCATCCTTGGAGTAGTTTAGAATTAATTGATAGTAGAATAGCAGGAATAGACTATTGGAAAATACATTTTCCCTTGTTATTTCCTGATTCTAATGAGAAACTTAAAGCTATTAAGGTAATTGAAATGCATATAGACACAGGTAATGCATATCCTCTAAATCAGAGACCTTATAGAAAACCTTTAAGTAAATGACATAGTAGAAAAAGAATTAAATAAAATGTTAGATCATGATATAATAGAGTCTAGTTGTAGTCCTTGGGCTTCACCAGTTACATTAGAGCCAACGAAAGATGGTACTATACGTCTCTGTGGTGACTACCGTAAATTGAATGCAGTTACAATTAAAGATGCTTATCCTCTACCCAGGATACAGGACATTTTTGATCAATTGCATGGTGCTAAGACTTTTACCACCATTGACCTTAAATCAGGTTACTGGTAGGTAATGGTAGATGAGGATAGCAGACCTAAAACCGTGGTAAACACACACATGGGATTATTTCAATTTAAGCATATGCAATTTGGATTGACGAATGCACCTGCAGTATTCCAAAGAATGATGAATGTAATTTTTGTGGAACGTTTAGGTAAATGTTGTCTAATTTATTTAAATGATATCATAATTTATTCACCAGATGAGGAGAGTCATCAAAAAGATGTAGCTAGTATATTAACTATCTTGCAAAATAATAGTATGACTATTAAAGAATCTAAATGTGAATTCGGAGTAGCTAAAGTAAAACTCTTAGGTTATGTTGTATGTAGAGCAGGACTAAAACCGGATCCTGAAAAAATTGTTGCAATAAGAGATATGGCTTCACCAACTAGTAAAAAAGAAGTAAGGTGTTTGCTAGGATCGGCAGGGTATAATAGACAATTAATTCATAATTATGCTGATGTTGTCGCTCCTATAACTTATTTAACTAGTAATAAATGTAGTTTTAAATGGACTATAGAATGTGAGAATGCATGGAATGAGTTGAAGACTCTTTTATTAGAATGTGTACTTCTAAAATTTCCTGATCCTTTTAAACCTTATAAACTGTATACAAATGCTTCTGAGTACAGTTTAGGTGCTGTCCTGGTACAGGAGGACATTTAATCAGTAGTAGATTTTCTTCTGCTCATTGTAATTATCCTACTATAGAAAAAGAAGCATTTCCTATAATTTATGCTCTAGTAAAATTAAGACCTTACTTATATGGTGCAGATTTTACTATCTATACAGATCATGCTCCATTGAAATGTTTTTTCACTAAAGAAATCTGTAATACACGTATACAACGTTGGGCAGTATTATTAGCAGAATTTTCAGCACCAATTGTATATATGAGAGGTATTGATAATGTCTGGGATGATATGTTGTCAAGATTAAGACCTAATACAGAGGCAAAAGAACCAGTTGATTCACTATTAGCAGAACAGGCAATTCCTTTTGAACACTATGAACTGTCATATAAAGAGGTCATTAATGAACAGAAAAAAACGAAAGAGTATATGTTAGGGGAGAATGAAGAGAAGAATTATTTATTAATGGATAATCTTCTTTATTCTATGATAGCTCTTTCTAGTAAAGATATTTATCCTAGATTAGTGTTACCAAAAAAATTAAGAAATTCTGTGATAAAGATAGCTCATACAGGAGTAGGTCATATGGCTATGTCAAAGACATTGAAACGATTACAGGAACATTTTCATTGGCCTAGTATGGCTGGAGATGTCCACAGAGTGATTACCAATTGTCCAAATTGTGTAGTTAATTGTAGCAAACGTACACGTCCGTATCCACAATCAATGCCATTGCCTAGGGCACCTGGTATTGTGATTGCTGCAGATCTTTTTGGTCCATATCCAGTTAGTACTAGTGGTAATAGATATTTGTTGTCTAATATAGATCATTATAGTCGTTGGGTTGAATATAAAACATTGCCAGATAAATCATCTAAGGGTATTCATGATTATATATTTAATGATTATATTCCTCATCATTCAATTCCTTGCATGTTTATTTCTGATAATGGGTTAGAATTTAAAAACAGATTGATTATGGATCATTTCAAAGAAATATGTGTGGAAGTAAGACATACGACACCATATCATCCACAGTCAAATGGAATGGTAGAACGTTACCATAGGACTATAAAAGGCATTTTGAGGAAGTTGGTTAATTCTTGTGCTAGTCTATGGGAAAAATATTTACCTGATGTGATATATGCGTATCGTACTGTACCTTCTGATAGCACTCATTTTTCACCTTTCTTTCTAACCTATGGTAGACATCCAGGTACGAAACATAGTTCTTTATTGTATCGATTGACAGGTACGACTGATTCCAACTTAGCTTATCGTGTAGATGATCTATATACAGCTTTAATTAAAGCTGTCGAAAGTTGACGGGAGAGTCGAAGATATAACATTGCTGGTCTGACGGGAAAGGTGAATGCAGTTAAATGGACTCCAGGTGAACGAATCCGGACCTTTAGAGAGAAAATACGAGCCGGGATACATAGTCGTTAGATCAGGGGGTGCAGTAGTAACTGTAGTGGGCCCTAATAATGATCGAAAAGTGGTTAATCGGGATAAAGTTAGATTGGTGGATTCTAACATGATTTGGGATGACATGGCACCAAGATTAACTCAAACAGAGATAAGGAAAGGCATTTCACAACCTTTGCCTTTCGATCCTGTTATTTCTGATCTTAAATGACGTACTAATTAATTATTAGTGAATAAAACAAAAGAAAAACCTAAATTAATACATTCTAGAGAAATTGGTACTGGGCCATTCACGCGCCAGCAAGCACGGATGGTGGATTCAATAATTGGTAGCTCTAATTTATTCAACAGAATTGACCAATCACAGCAAAGAACACCGCAGAGGGATCGACGGACCCACGGACGTCTGAGTGCTTCAGCTCAGTCGACAAGAAAATTCTTTGTTTCTGTGCCACTAATAAATAATGATTGCGCCATACCTAACCATTGCGCTAATACGAAGCATGAACTAATAATAGCGCAAGTCGACAGGTCCAAATCTGATCGACAGGATTTACGAGGTTTAGTCATAAGAAATGTTTACGTTCCTTACTAAAAACTTGCACCAGCATGGACGCGTTGTGATGTAAGTTGCGCCGCTAATAAAAATACTAATTCCTTAAGAATTACAGGCATGTTGGAGATGGGATAGACACTGCAGTAGCATTGCTATAGTAAGATAAATAGACACTTGTGCTTACGAATGCTTCTGTTACATTTCAAGTGGATGAATTGTATGAAATGGATAAATTAGTATTAACATGGTGAGGAATTGTATAGACGTTGGCATGTACATCCATGTACTAATATAATCTTGTTATTCTACCGCGACACAGTAATGAAAAAAGTTCACCTGTGGTGGCTAGTCGTCACACTAACAAATAACAGATCCATTTCTTCCCATTGACTTTTCTATTATCTAAGTTAATTGTTACATGCACTTGGTCTTATGTGACGTGACGTAAAACAGGTCTTGCTCGATGGTTTGAGTTTAAACTACTTAGCTACTGTAAAAAGCTATGACTCGTCACACAAATGTCTGAAATGTTACATTTGCTGAAATTAATACTCAATGACTTTCGTTAAGACTTCTTGAATGCTATATTTGTCATAAGGGTAGATTAAGCAGATCTAGGAATTGACACTATTAAAGCGGAGTGAATGCAATAAATCAAAGATGTTATATACTTCTTTTTGGGACACGCCATTGAAAATGCATTAACTATTCTTAGTACCAACAATCTTATTCTTTGGAGGGTTGAGGACCAAAAACGCTTAAAATAGCACATTGATTTCGCATTACCGTAATAATCATAGTGAATTCTCAAATCCTAAAAATCTATTCTATACTGCTAATATAGGTACTCTCTTCGTACTCGACGTACTCGACGACCGAAAGGACGGATGCGTATGGTCGATAGAGTTAATCTATTCGGGGATCGTAAACTTTTCGCGAGTATATGGTAACGTCGATAAGAAATCTGAGCCAGGAGTCTTATTTCTTATCGGGTGTCGACTGCGACACGCGTGAAGCGATTAAACATTTTTATTCGGTGTGAATGAAGCAGTTTTTACAGACAAATCACTGAGGCATGAAGCTAAATTAGACATAACATGATTGACATGAAGTATTTGTCTTAAAATGTCACTAGTCTTCGTGGTGGTTGACGAAAGATCGGCGTAGGCATTTCGTCATCGACTGGAACTATGGGAAAGTCCAGGTCATATGTTTATATGCTAATAAATGCATAACTAAATATCTATGATACTTAGAGACATCTAGGTAAAGCATCTAAAGTATATATTCTATGTTATTATGTGTATTACAGTACATATAAATGAATATAACATTATGAAATAACAGAATTAAATTAACTTTTAAAAATATTTTGTATTTCCTAAACAAGAGATTTATTCTATATGTTCATATATTACTTAATTATTTGATATATATTATAAAAAAAATTATTTATTTAAAAATAAAAATAAATAATGTTCTTGATTGGTAATTCCTATGGATGAAAAAACCTAAGCAGAGAGTTAATACTTGTACTAGTTGTAGACTACAATGTGAACTATAGGGAAATGACTTTCTGATCCATATGTTCAAGGCCAGAATTCTCTAGGGCTACAGATTGAAATAACTTGACGAAGTTAAGTAACTGGTGGTAGCGAAGACTATTCTGTGACCCTATGTTCAGGACAGATAGATGCATTTATGTTCAATTGTTAGATCGAACGTATGTTTACTCTTGTGGAAGTTCGATTCTATATTAAACTCTTCAAAAATATTCCGCTAAGCAAAAGCATTAGTTGAATGTCTGGAGATTTGGTCGTAATGCTTGCATTGCGTTTGATTCGTGGCGGGGGAGGACCACCCCCCACCCCTATCTTCACCCCGCTCGCCTGTTGGCCCTTACATAACCCCCCCACCCTGGCTGCCGGCCTTATAACCAGCTCCCCAGCTGCTCATAGCCACTCGCCCCAGGAGCACGCATCCATTTTTCCTATTTTGGCCATCACCTCGCCTCATCTCATGCCTCCATGCTACCCAGTCGCCAGCCTACCGATGCCTTCAGTACCACGAGGACGAGGCTGGCCCGCCAGCCGCCGAGGATCCCGGTGAGGCAGGAGCGCCTTCGCTGCCGACGCTGCCTCCACGACATCCACCACACCCAGCCTCCAGTCCGAGGCCACCTCATGGGCCTCCTTGGTGGACGCCAGGATGGATGCCAACGCGCTCGCCATGGAACGCCTCACTACCCTGGTTCAGGTGATGGTCGTCACGTCCCCGGTGCCCACTCCACGCCTCCGTCGGCCCTGGATAGGCTGGCCGACATCGTCCAGGAACTCGCGCTCGGCTCTGGGGCCGCCGCCGCCCTCGGAAGCCACCGCCACCTCCCCGCCCCAGCTGCACCCCACGCTGACGTCCATCTACTCTACAGGCGATACACCAGGCAGGGCGCCTACGCGACTCAACAGGCCACCTCCGTGGCCCGCCTCCTGTGCGCTCTCTGGACCGCCCCCGACCAGAGCCCCACCCCCGCTCGCCGAGGCGGTCCGGGAGAGCCTGGAGTCTACCGAGGCGCAGAACACGGGGTGCCGAAAAGGTATTCCGTCAGGGTATATCTTCCCCCACGACCTCATTGAGAGGGGGCCCGAGGGGAAGGCGCTCAAGAGAGGGGAGGCCACCATGGAGGAGTACAACCTCGCCCTCCGGATGCTGGAGTCCCATCCTGCCTTCCCCTCGGACTCGATCCCAGGCTTCCTGCATCATAATCTAACCGTGCAGCGCGACTGTGTCACCCATCCCTGGCCTACCGTTCGGAGATATTCAGAGACCGACTTCGCTTGGATCGCCGATGGTAGGCTCCCGGATGGGTGGCACGACCCGATAGCCATCAACGCTGTTCGGCTCGATGTCAGAACCGCCCCCGCGACTGCCCCCGGTGCCTCCCAGGCCGCCACCTCCCGCTCCATGGCTGCCGCCCGCGCCCCTGCCCCACAGACCCCCTCCTCCCAGGCCGACCCCCGCACACCCGACACCCGAGAGGCGTACGGCGTACCAAGCCCCGCGTGGAACCGCGATCCCGCTTTGTGCGACCTCGCCCCCACTGGTGAGGTGCACGGAGAGCTATGTTCGAGGAAGGTCCACGCATGCGCCTATTGCGCCAATGTACGGCGCATCCTAACCGTCCACAGCGAGGCAGTCTGCTTCACAAACCGGTCCCGGGAGCACGCCTCCGCCGCCCCCGTGATGACCTCGCCGAATTATTAGTCAGGCAGCGGACATACGACTCCCGGGCCCGGGCCGTGCGCCCCCACCCGCGCAACCCCCCCTGCTGCAAACCCCCCCCCCCCCCCCCCCCCCCCCGGCCGGAGTCAGCCAACGGCCCTGACCCGCCGCAGCCCCCCGGGAGGTCCCCTCACATCCCCCGACCCCTTGCCGCCACCACAACCGCCCTCTCTCTGATCATGTCACACGTGACGGCCACCCTCGCCGCACCACACCCATCACCCCTGTTATCGCCCGCCGAGAACTGGAAGTCCCGCCCAGGGCTCCGGCTCCAACCCCCCGGGGCGGCGGCTGCTTCCCCGACCACATCCCAGGCTCATGCAGCGCCCACCACACCACCTGCACCAACCGCCCTCCTCATATCTCACCGCCCCTCTCCACAGGCCGCAGCCCATTACCTCACGCCGCCGACCAGACCTCTCACATCCACACCGCCCCCGTCCCTCACATCTCCGCCGGCACCACCGGCAGCTGCCGCCGCCGCCGCCGCCGCCGTCGCCGTCGCCGTCGCCGCCGCCCCCCCCCCCCGCACCCGCACCCGCAGCCCCCGCGGCCCCTCCCCCGGCGATACTGCCTACCCCGACCACATCCCAGGCTCATGCAGCGCCCACCACACCACCTGCACCAACCGCCCTCCTCACATCTCACCGCCCCTCTCCACAGGCCGCAGCCCATTACCTCATGCCGCCGACCACACCTCTCACATCCACACTGCCACCGTCCCTCACATCACCGCCGGCACCATCGGCAGCTGCCGCCGCCGCCGCCCCCGCACCCGCACCCGCACCCGCCCCCGCACCCGCCGCCCCCGCCGCCCCTCCCCCGGCGATACCGCCTACCTACACTGCCTCCCTGGTCTTGACCTCTCCGGCCTTGACCCCGACCCTCCCGAATCCCACCTCCACACAATCGGGCTGGCCTCCACGGAAGACGAATTCGCCCACCCCCTCTCCCTCCCCCACCGCACCTCCTCCCCCGTTCCCGACCCCCACGCCCCCGCAACTCCCCCATGCCACCCCCCCGCCGCTGCTCCCCTCCCCCCTCCCTCCCCCCCGGCCCCCCCCCCCCCTCGGTTACCTGGGAGAGCCCGTCGCCGACGTGGTTAACCCTGATTTCCAGGATACCCTCCCCGCCGCCCTCTCATGTGGCCCCACCCCCCACCAATACCGCCCCACTCTCCTCTCCATATGGCCTCACCTATCCGGTACCGCCTGGGAGCGGCACCCAGCTTTCTCCCGGGCCTACGACACCCTCCGTACTGTGGGCCTCCCCAATTTTTTGGCCGCCCGCATCCCCCTCCTCTCAGGCCTCCACATCCGCGCCTGGCGAAGCCGCCTCCAGGACTATCACGACCAAGATCTCGTTGATCTCCTGGAGTTCGGCTTCCCGGCGAACTACTCTGCCAACACCCCTCCCCACCTACACCAACCACCGGGAGGCCCCGGAGCACCAGGTCCACCTTCGCGACTTTGTCATGGCCAAGTTTGCCCATGGCGCTCTCGCAGGTCCCTTCCTCGGCATTCACCCCCTGGGCCCAGGTTTCCCCCATGATGACCCGCCCCAAGTCCGACCCCGGAAGGAGGCGGGTCATCGTCAACTTGTCCTACCCTCCCGGGGGCAGCGTCAACTCCGGCATTCCCCGCCGGGAGTACTTGGGGAGGCCCCACGCTTACAGGCTTCCCTCTGTGGCCGACGTTGGTCGCCGCCTCCTCCAGGAGGGCACAGGGGCGTACACCTGGACCGTGGACATATCCAGGGCCTACCGCCAGCTCCGGGCCAACCCCCTGTCCTCCCCCTTGGCTGCCGCTCCTCGGGCGCGGCCTGTGTCCGGGTCACCTCTGCCGTCGCCTGGGTTCTCCGCCGCGAGGGCTTACATGCCCTCGTCTACGTGGACAACTTTGTCGGGTGCGAGCTCTCCTACCTGAGGGCCCACCAGGCCTTCGACGCCTTCATCTCCCTTGTTGGCGCCCTTGGCCTGGAGGTCGCCTCAGAGAAGTGCCACCCCCTGTGGTGCGCCTGCCCTGGCTGGGCTTCGCTATCGACAGCGAGGCAATGACCATCCGCATCGTGCCCGACAAAGTCGATGAGCTCGTGGTCGACTGCGAGGCCCGGATCGCCCGCCCCACCCTCAGCCGACAGGAGCTACAGAGGATCCTCGGCCGACTCAACCACGTCGGCAGCTGCGTCCTTCCCGCGAGGAAGTTCATGGCCCACCTCCTCGCGGCCCTGTGCAACTGCTTCGGGTTCGCCTCCATCACCCTCAGGGAGGAGGCCCTCCGGGACCTGCGGTGGTTCGCAGCCTATGGCCGGGCCTCCAACGGCCTCCACCTCCTCTGCGACACCGGGACCCGGAGGGTCGTCATCGAGGGTGGCTCCTGCCTCACCGAAACAGCTACAGAGCATCCTCGGCCGACTCAACCACGTCGGCAGCTGCGTCCTTCCCGCGAGGAAGTTCATGGCCCACCTCCTCGCGGCCCTGCGCAGCTGCTTTGGGTTCGCCTCCATCACCCTCGGGGAGGAGGCCCTCCGGGAGCTGCGGTGGTTCGTGGCCTATGACCGGGCCTCCAATGGCCTCCATCACCCGCGCCGACGTTGCTCCGTCCCCCGGGGGCCTTCGGTGACTCACCGCAGCTCCAAAACCATCGCTCTGCCCTCGGGGGCGGTTACCCTCTTTATCCTTGCTTCTCCGGGGCGCGCCCTCTGCCCCGTCGCTGCCTGGGATGCCTCCGTCGACCCCACCTTCATCCTGCCCTCGGGCCGCCCCCTGGACCCTCGGACGCTGACAGCCCTCCTGCGAGGCACCCTCACTGCCCTCGCCATCCCCGCCCCGGACAGCTATACACTCCATAGCCTGCGCCGGGGCTCGGCCCAGGCCTGCCAGCGCGCTGGGGTTCCCCTCGAGGACATCATGGCCCAGGGCACCTGGACCTCGGGGGCGGTCCACGCTTACCTCCCTCGCCTCGCCGCCTCGGGCGCCCCTCGAGCCCTCTCCTCTGTTTTGGTGGAGGGCTCTTTGGGGCACCTCGCTCATCACTGACATCCATATCCCCATTGACATTGATATTCCCTTTTTATTGATTACCTAATACTCTGCCCTTACTTGATATTGACTTGATTCATTGATTGATTATTCGCCTTCATTTATTGATGATTGTTTACTCATTATCCTTGACCATTGATGCACTTGACCTTCATGTGAATAAAGTGTTTTTTATTCCACCTCTGCCTTCTCGTCCTCCGTTACCACGTATCATAAAAATGTCTGACGTGAAGATCTTTTTCATTTTACACAGATGATCTGCAAGATTCTTCCTTTTTGTTCCTATTGTTGCTGAGCGAGACGTGATTTGCTTTCTACTGCTTATCAAGTGGAGAAGATGGCTCTGTTCACAAAAGCAACTGTTCGTTGGGAGGTCAGCTGAAATAATCATAGGGATTTCACAATATTTCTTTTTACAAATATGTTATTTTCACTTTACAAGAGCGAGATTGTGTAAATCTCAGCTATAAGTTGAAATAATATATGCATTTTTTTTTTTATATTATCTTCAACATTTATTTTTGACAAATGATCAGTGTTTTTTGGAGGTGAACTGGGCACAGTTAGTCCTAAAAATGTGATTATTATGTTTTTTATTATCATATATATATTTATTTTGTCTAGAGGTGAACTATAGGAATAGTTACCTATAAGATCATTACGTATGATGATATTCACATATTTAACTTGAGGTAGTGAGACTGATTTTCAGCAGGACTGCAGAGTGAATAATAGTAACTGGTGGCAGTGAAGACGACAAATCTGAACTATTGAGGAATGACTTTCTGATCCATATGAGCGGGGCAGACTGATCCTTCTGGAACCCCATGTTCATGACAGGTAGATGCATTTAAGTTCAATTGTTATTTTGGAATAGGCAGGGCTGACGAGTAAAATATTTTGTTGATATGTTTATTTGACTTGAGGAAGTGAGGCTGAAAACCAGCAGGGCTGAAAAGTAAAGATATATTCTTTTTTTTTTAGATCATAAGACACTTTTTGAAATATATCATACTATGATTAACGTAAATAATAGTACTATAAGCTATATAGGCTTTACAAACCTATATTACACTGCAAAAATGTTTTGCTATTGATAATATATAAAGATACAATCTAGATGACTAAACACTAAAATTTCTTAAGGTTTGACAAGAAATCCTTAAAATAATTTCATTTGAAAAATTATGAACCTAATATGTTGAATATTATCATTATGGTCATGGAGTTGTGGTTCATATGAAAATTCATGAGGGTATAATATTAACATTGTTGTCATAAGATGTGGTTCATTTTGGAGGTTCATAGACATAGGGATGTCATGAAGTGTGTTCAATTGAAAATTCATTGACCTATAAGATGTTGAATATAACCATGTGGCATGAAAGGTGTTCATTTGTAAATCCATTGACATACAAAATGTTGAATATTGCATTGGTTCATGAAAGAGTTGGTTCATTTGAAAACTTATAAGATATAATGTTGGATGTTATCCTTATTGTCATGAAATGTGATTCACTTGAAAAATCATGAATATAATGGGGTGCGAATATTATCAATATTGCATGAAGATGTGGTTCATATGAAAATTCATGAGGGTAGAATGTTAACATTGTTGTCATAGGTGTGTTTCATTTTGGAGGTTCATAGACATGGGGATGTCATGATGTGTTTAATTGAAATTCATTGACCGATAGAATGTTGAATATAACCATGTGCATGAAATGTGTTCATTTGAAAATTCTTTGCATATTATTAACTAATGCTATCATTGATATTATTCATGTTGTGAGGACATATTAATGATCTTTGTACTGGAGATGGATATAGTTATATAATCTATAGGGTGATAGATTTAAAATTTGAACAATACTTGGAGAATTGTATTATTCTGAGACATTCCCCGCCTTCTCCCGGGCCTATGCAGCCCTCTGGGATGTGGGCCTCCCTAATTTTTTGGCCGCCAGCATCCCCCTCCACTCAGGCCTACACATCCCGGCCTAGAGAGACCGGCTCCAGGGATACCATGACCTCGACGTGGCTGACCTCCTGGAGTTTGGTTTCCCCGCCAACTACTCCACCTACGCCCCTCCCCGCCCCACTTACACAAACCACTGGGAGCACGAGGTCCACCTCCGCGACTTTGTCCAGAGTGAGCTCACCCACGGCGCTCTCGCCGGCCCTTTCCACATCCCCCCCTTCACACCCTAGGCCCAGGTCTCCCCGATGATGACGCGCCCCAAGTCCGATCATCGTTGACCTCTCCTACCCTCCCAGAAGCAGCGTCAATGCTGGCATAACCCATTGGGAGTACCTCGGGAAGCCCACACGTACAGGCTCCCGTGCATCGCCGACGTGGGCCGCCGCCTCCTCCGGGAGGGGGCTGGGGCCTACACGTGGACGGCCGACATCTCCCGGGCCTACTCCCAGCTCCACGCTGACCCCCTCGTCTGCCCCTTGTATGGCATCACCCTAGACGGGGCGATGTACGTTGACCTCACCCTCCCCTTCGGCTGGCGCTCCTCAGATTCACCGTGGCCGTCACCTGGATCCTCCGGTGCGAGGGCTTCCATGCCCTCGTCTACATCGACGACTTTGTCGGGTGCGAGCGCTCCTACCTGATGGCCCACCAGGCCTTTGATGGCTTCATTGGCCTCGGGCTGGAGGTCGCCTCCGGAAAGTGCCACCCTCCGGCGGCCGCCTCACCTGGCTTTGATTCGTCCTCAGCAGCGAGGTGGTGACGACCCGGATCGCCCCCGACAAAGTCGAGGATCTCGTCGTCGACTGCGAGGCCCGAATCGCCCACCCCACCCTCGGCCGCCGTGAGCTCCAGAGTATCCTCGGCCGCCTCAACCACGTTGGCAGCTGCGTTCTTCCCGCAAGGAAGTTCATGGGCTGCCTCCTCACGGCCCTGCGCAGCTACTACGGCCGCGACCTCAGGTGGTTTGCACTCTACGGCCGCGCCTCGAACGGCCTCCACCTTCTCCGCACCCCTGAGGTCTGCCGCTTGGTCATAGAGTGCGACTCCTGCCTCACCGGTGGCCTACCCCCCGACGGGATGTTACACCTGAGGGTACCCTGCGGAGTTCCGGGCGCGCTTCCCGGCGATCCACGAGCTCGAGGCGGTGAACCTCGTCGTGGCTCTCCGGAAGCTCCTTCCCGAGGATATGGCGGGGTTGTTAACAGCGACAACATGGCCTCCGCCGCCTCCCAGGGGTCTGGCCGCGCCCACGATGCCACCCTCGGGACGTGCGCCCGCGACCTCTGGCTGATGGCGGCCGCGGGCTCCTTCACCCTCTCCATCCAAATTCGGGGCTGACCTCATCCTCACTGACGCCTTCAGCCCACCCACCTCCCCGGACCCTGGGCCGAGGTGGCTCGGACGGAGGTCGCCCGCCTCAGTCTAACCTACCTCCATCCCTGCCATGACGACTTCCCTTACAACCCCAGCCTCTAATTGCAGGCTTCACTGCCGTGGAGGTTGCCGCTGTCGACGGCCTCCACCTCGCCTCCCTGGCGCTGTTGACCTGGAAGAACCGTCGCCGCCAGGCGGAGGCTTACGTCAAGTTTGTGTCGGCCCATGACCTCAGGCCGACTTCAACGTGGCCGCCTACGCCGGCACCATGGCCAGCACCTCGGTCAGGAACGCCCTCTCCGGCGTGCGCTCTTGGGTTGAGGCGGCCGGCGGTGACACTTCGGGCTTCGGCTCACGCCTGAGCGCCTCGCGGCCGTCGCCGCCTACCTCGTCACTGCCGGCCCCTCGCCCGTCGTCCCTTGGGCGCCCCTCCTCCTCGGGTACTCCGGTATGCTGAGACAATCCAGCCTGCCCTTGCCCAGGGTCGAGGGGTGGGGCGGCTCGCACACCATCACCCGCGCCAATGTCACGGCCGCGCCGGGCGGCCTGTGAGTGACCCACCGGACCTCAAAGACCATCTAGGACCTGTCTGGAACGGTCGCCCTCTTCATCCCTGTCTCCCCATGCTCGCGGCTCTGCCCCGTCGCCGCCTGGAACGCCTCGGTTGCCCTCGTCCCAGCTGCGCCAGCCTATCTGGCCTTCATCATGCCCTCGGGCCAGCCGCTAGACTCTCAGACGCTGCAGTGCCTTCCGGGCCGTGTCCATTTCGGCCCCCAATGCCTTCATGCTCCACAGCCTCCGGTGATGCGCCACCAGGGCTGCCAGCACACCGGGGTCCCGCTCCTTGACATCATGGCCCAGGGCACCTGGACTTTGGGGGCGGTACATGCGTATCTGCCCCATCTCGCCCCATCTGCTCTTCGGGGCCCCCTCTGCCCCCCTGACTTTCATTGATCTCCCATGTTGCATTGACTTATTTACTCTACTCTATTCATTTTATTGATTATCCATTATCCTCTATGTTCCTGACTCGCTTATTGTACTTTATTCACTGACTCACTGCCCTGTATTATCCGCTATGTTCTCACACTCCTGAATAAAGTGCTCTTTTTCCACCGCCGCCTCCTCTTCCTCCTTCGCCGCGCAACATTTTTTTCCCATCTATGTGTTTCTCATTGAATTATGCAATATAATTGTACTAACATATATTTTACATTAAAGAAAATATATTTCCTGATTGAACTACTACTCTAAAGAAAATTGAAAATACCCCAGTTCTACTCTCCCTTCTCAGTAGTAATAGGAGGACCGATATGGGTCCATATTACGTAATCGTCCCGCGTCAGAGAACCGACGCGGGACAATGACCTTAAATGACCCATTGCATGTTTGCATCCGCGGGACAATGGGCATCAGTGACCTCAGATGACCCATTGCATGTTTGCAGGATTTTAGGTTGAACTCATTTGACCTTTTTGACTGGAATGATGACGTCACTGTTCAGGTTGAACTCATTTGACCTTTTTGACTGGAATGATGACGTCACTGTTCTACCCATTGCATGTTTGCAGGATTTTAGGTTGAACTCATTTGACCTTTTTGACTGGAATCATGACGTCACTGTTCTACCTTGCAGGACAGCCATCTGTTTTTGATTGAACTCATGTGACCTTCGCTTGCAGGATGGACAGATGTTTTTGGTTGAACTCATTTGACCTTTTTTGACTGGATTGATGACGTCATGTTTCTGGTTGAACTTCGCTTGCAGGATGGTTATCTGTTTTTGCTTGGACTGATTTAACCTTTGTTTGACTGGAATGATGACGTCACCATTCCAGTCAGAGTTCTCGATGATTCAAACGACACTAGATTGTTTTCTCTGATATCATTTTAACTTTAATAAGTATAGTTAATATAATAATAATAATAATGCCTTCTTCATTAGGAGATGTTATACAATCTATTTTGCACGACACTGAACACACATTGATGGAGGATTTAACAAGATATAGGAATATACAAAGTATTCGTATTCCTTTGAATGAATATCATATTCATGACTTCATTGCTGTCTGGAAGGAAAACAGATTTCATTCTCTACCTAAACAACTCCTTCCCCTGCTTACCGCATTGCAGGATTTTGAACAATTGATAAAGAATCACGATATTGATTATATCATTTTATATCATTCTTCTTCTCCTTCTTATTCACATATTCAATCTCGCCCCCCAGGAGATCAATTAGATGTGAATAGAGCATGCATTCATATTATAGTTCATTGTAGCGGGATGGGGGTTTTTGATAGAACGAGTGGTGAATATTTTCCACAACTCACAGACACTTTTCAATATAATAATCTAATTTCTTGCGCTCTTAACTACGCACATAGATACTTTTCCTGTATTTTACTACCAGATAAAGTTTCATTTTTTAAGGAGATTTCATTTGCCTTTAACCAGGCGTGATTACTTTCATATGGAATGCATTGGAAGTGGCCATTTTTTGGATGGAAGAGTATGATGATTGATGAAAATGAGTTGACATTCCCCCACTCCCTCTCTCCCCCCTTCCACCTCCCCCTCCCACCTACCCAGTCATCTCCACCCCTTCCCACCCAAAAGAACTCCCACCCCATTTGATTTGAATACTCCTCATTTCCATATCACCAAATTTGACGCTGCATATAAAACCTGCTGAGCTCCAGCCTACTCTCATCAGTTCACCTTTCACCATGTTCATGCAGAAGGGCATTCTGAAGCGTCCGAGATCGAATCCGATAACAACTCCATCATCATCATCAGTCGCATCGCCAGCAGTGGATATGTCACTTGAACTAACGAGAGCTATCAATCTCAAGAGAACGAGTATGTATTCCTCCTCAGATAGTAAGGGGATGGAAGAAGAGGAGGGGGAGTTAACAATTATCATTCCCTCCCCCTCTCCCTCTATACTTGAGGATGGAGTCGAGACCTTCAAGAGTTGGAAAATTGAGTTGAAGAAGAAGAAGAATGAGGAGGAGGAGGAGGAGGAGGGGGAAAATTGGCTGAGGTGTAAGAAGCGTCGCAAGATCGCTTCATTCTTAGTTATTCCCCCGGGAATTTATATTTTGCATTTTGATGCCGCCAGCCTACCACTGGGGAATCAAGTTTTTGTGGAGCGCATTAGAGGAGCAGGAGCAAAACTTGGTATAAAGATCGCCCTATGGACTCGGTCTGGAGGAGATGACTTTGCTGGGGATGTCAGTAGCAAGCAGTATGACATCCAGGGAAGTGCAACGCCGTCAGCAGAAACAGTTAATCCTGATGGAAGGACTCTGCTGACGAGCAGCAATCGCTATTTTATGGACTTTGATGAAAACGCCATCGCCATCCTGCTCGAGAGCATAGATGACATGCTTCAGGCCCTCAAAACAGCTAAAACAGACCGCCGTTTTGGGGGTTTCCATGTTAACTTTGGACCGTGGTGTCTTTGGTGTGGTTGAACGCGACAGTTCCCGCATCAACTTTTGTAAATGGTTTGTTTTAAGTTCAGAAAAGCTGAAGCCTGTGGAGAAAAGGGTGCTAACACCCTGCAAGCAGGGCTTGTATTTGAATGTCGCACAACTGGAAAAGTTAAACAAGTTCCTGAAGGAACAGCTCCACTCATTCCTCTTTCCTCATGGACACTTTGAGGTAAAGTGTGATGATCCATCCCACAAACCCCATCAGTGCGATATCTGCACTCGAGTTGCACTATTGCCTATGGAGCTTCAGTTATCACAGTTGATGACTAAGGCTAAACTTGTCTGAGGAAGAGGAAGAAAAAAAAGGAAGACGAATTAAATTACTAATACTACTACTACTTCTTTTACTGTGAGCATATTATATATATATATATATCAAAGATGTTCATACCATCAATCGCTATCTTTGTTTAATAAAATCAAAACAAAACAAATAAACAACTTCTCTTTGTTATGTTCATTTATTTTCATATTGACTGAATATATATTCATACTCTCTCTCAATAGCTCTCCATTTAACAATAATAATAATATTAATAAAATGATGCTGTTGAATATAATAATAGTAATAATAATAATAATATAAATGATAATACTAATAATAATATTCATGACTTTTATTCCACATTTTTATATATGAAGATGTTGTTGAATAGAATAATAATATTCAAGGCTTCTATTCAACATTTTAGACAACATTTCACTTTGAATCATTTCTTTCATTGGGAAGAGTACAGTGAAAAATAAGGATATAATGAATATGCACATCATAAGAAGCACTCCCCAACATTTTCTTTTTCTCATTAACATAGTTAAAATACTATTTTCATTAGTTGAATTTTCATTAGTTGAATTTTCATCGCTATTATCAACTCTCACTTCAATATTCGCATTACGCATGTTGGAAACAGTGAAATCTCCCTCTCATGATGAAAGTTCTCTTTTTTTTGAGGGAGCAGTGCATTCGGTTAGAACTTTCCACATGTCATCATCATCATCTTTTCCACCACTACCTTCTCATACAAGTTCATACATTCAAATCAAATCAATGGTTATAGCTCTCTATCCGTCTAACAACTAACGCGTTTTCAAAAACATTTTCCATTTTATCTATTCTCACTCAGTTACATGGATATTACTTTTCTTCCATCGATTTCATCACCATCTTCATCACTATCAACATCATATTCTTCAGCATCATAAACAGTTCTTAATTCAAATGAGTCTACTCAAATGTAATAGTTGTTGTTTCATCATTCAAAAGAAAGTTTTACTTTCACCCCTTTCTTTCGCATCAAAGAAGAAGAAGGTGGAGATAATGATCTTTTTTTTAAAGGGGAATGAATAATTTCACTTTTCTCCTTTGTTTAAGGGAGAAATACTCCCCTTTCAGTTCTGCAATCTCTGAAATCTCCCCCTCTCTATTGCTCATGATAACAGCATCATCCTGTGTTTTGGGGGGTTGATAAACCCTTTTCTTAGGAGGAAGAATATAAGAAATGAGATCTCTCATTGCAGATAAATCTTTTTGACGACGTTCTTCTCATTTTTTTCCCCGAAAAGCTAGAATAAGATGAGGGGTTTTCCATATTGAATCCTCCTCATCTTCTCCCTCAAGCACTAGCTTTTTCCCCCCTCCACATATATCATCAACATCAATAGCATCATCAATATCAGCAACAACAATATCATCATCAATATCAGCAACAACAATATCATCATCAATATCAGCAACAACAATATCATCATCAATATCATCAACAGTAGCAGTAACATCAACAATCTCATCATCAGTTACTTTAACATCATCATCACCAGTAGAAGCATCATCATCACCAGTAGCAGCATCTACAACAACTTCATCAACAGCTTCAACCCCATTTTCAACATCTGCTACAACATCAGCATATTTATCTTGTTGATGATCTTGCTGATGATGTTGATGCTGATGCTGATGATGGTGTTGCTGCATATCCATTCTCTCCACCAACTTTCTAGCACACTCTAGAGCTGAGTCGCTACTAGAGAGCACTATTTTGTTTATGTAATATAGCTATTGAAATGGGAGAAGTAAAATGAAGAGTAGGAGTGTGTAACTCCCTAAATTTTGAGTTCTCCTCATCCTCTGACTCTAGAATATCTCTCAAAGAAAGAGGGGATGAGGAAAAGTGTGAAGGAGGCAGAATCAGAGAAGAAATATCTCCTGGCTTCACCATCATAATTTCTTCATCTCATAATGAATTTTCATTATTATAATTTTGATTATCTGTTTCAGGTAGATTTAAATTTGTGACTAATGTCTCAAAGCTGAGTGAATTTGAACTGTCTACAAACTCATTAATCATATCAATCAGACTTTCATTAGCTAGTGGAGAAGGTGGAGCAGGTGGGGAGAACTCCATGAGAAAATTACTATTATTAGTGTCAGTGACACCACAACTAACATTGACAGTGTCAGAGATAATATCACTGTTACCCATTTTATCTACACTAGGATTTGGGGTGGAGATCTCCAGAGGAAGGAAGGAGCTGTTGTTCTCTTCATCATAGCTAGAAAAGAGAATTGAGATAGGATTGGAGATGGAAAAGGGAGTATTGATGGGGTTGGGAATGGAAATAGGAATGTTTTGGAGAGGGCTTTGGGATAGGGGATGGGGGAGAGATTGGAGATGGAGAGGGGAATGGGATTGAAGGAGGTTTGAGGAATGGTAGTAGGAGGAGAAGGAGGAGGAGGAGGAGGAGGAGGCATGGAAAAAACAGAGGGAGTAGAAGCTACAGTGGGAATGGGAGTAGGAAGGTGTAACGGATTAGGAATAAGACTAGGGGAAGGAGAGAGAGAAAGGATTGGAATTAAAAAATTCTTTCCATTGCGAGGCAGTTTACGACGTTTGATTGTAGCTCCATCCCTTCCGAAGGAGTAAAAGGCGGATTAATCATCGCCTCCGACTGCACTCCGTCTTCTCCCTCCCATTCTTTAAACATAATAAAGACTCAAAAAATTCTCTTCCACGGCCCATCATCATCATCAGTTTTATCATCATCTTCGTTTTCATCAATGTCATCAACTACGCCTTCGAGTAAGACTTCTACGACTTCGACTATGGCTTCGACTACGGCTTCGACTACAGCTTCGACTACGGCTTCGACTACGGCTCCGACTACGGCTTCGACTACGGCTTCGACTACGACTTCGACTATGAATACGGCTTCGCTGTCAACTACAACAATAACATCATCTACCCCAACTTCAACTACAACAATAGCATCATCTATCCCAACTTCAACTCCCTCTCTTACTCCCCACGCTTCTTCTACTTCTTCAGTTTCGATTACACCTTCAATTATAAGTCTTTTGAAGATGAAACTAAAGGAGGCGACTAGAAAATTATTTCTGGGGAGAGAGAAAGGGAGTAAAAGTGAAAGTGGCGATGAGGATGCAGATGAGAGGAGGATTACTGATATAATAGCAGGAGATATTGCGCTAAAATCTGCATTGGGTGCGGTCTGCACCCTCCTGCTATTTTCATGCAGCCTATGCGTGCGATACTATTGCCAATCAAAGAACACAGGTAACTTTTTCTGTGATGTGATAAGTCGAGTTGTGATGTTATATTTTCTTGCACATGAATGAATGCATCAATGACTAAAAAAAATGATGTGTTTATTTAATTTGTAATATGCTGGAATCATGATGATAATTTTGCTAATGTTTCTATTGATGAATGAATAATAATTATGTGTTTATTTAATTTGTGATATGTTGGAATGAAGTATGATGATGATAATTTTGCTAATGCTGCTATTGATGAATGTGAAAGCAGGTGTTATGGTGTTGCTGTGGTGTGAGTAGACTGGTGTGATATGAAATGAAATAACATAATATTATATGATACTGATGTGATATATGAAATGATATGAAATGATTTCTTGAGAATGAATAATGCATTGTTTGCTTGTTTCTTTTTTTATTTGTATGACAGATGCGGATAGAAAATGAAGATATTGATAATGAATGATGAAGATGCTTGATGATAATGATAATATTGATGCAGCTAATTCTACTTTTTTTATTTGAAATCTTCCTTAGGAAGTTGCTGTAAAAAATTCCGTCAGCATCTCCCCTCCCATTGTCGGATGTTCATGAGTTGCTGTCGACAGAGGATAGTAAATGAAGCGCCAGACTCCACTTTTGGTGAGTTTAGTTATACATTTATCCTTAATATAAGTTATATATATATATGTATTAATATATATTAATATATATATATCAGAATAATCATTTTCATCATCATCTTCCCTTTTATTTCATATCAATGTCATTATTAATATTACTATTATTAATATTATTATTATTCTATATTACTTTATTTATTATTATTATTATTATTATTATTATTCTTTTCACAGCATTTTTACTAGGGGAGACACTGCAGGCGTTTGGTGAGTCCACCTCAACTTATTCCCCCACCTTTGACTCCTCCACCACCACCACCAAGGATCTGTTCGAATTACAGGAGAAAGAGAAGGAAGAGGAAGAGGAAGAGGAAGAGGAGGTGGTGGAGGTGGAGGAGGAGGGGGACTCCTTTCACCTACCCGATGCTGATGGTTTCAAAACCGCGAGATTGGTGATTGTAACGGAAGTGGAGGATGGGGTGGAGGGAGGAGTGAATCTGGAGGATGGGATAGAAGCATTCAAATGTTCTACTCCCCAACATCATCATCATCTTCCAAAACTCCAACAAGATTTCCACTCTCCCATTCCTCCAGGTGGGAAATATATATATATAGATATATTAAAACTAACTCTTCATTTAGTTTAGTTTAGTTATACATTTATCCTTAATATAAGTTATATATATATATGTATTAATATATATATATATATATTAATATATATATATCAGAATAATCATTTTCATCATCATCTTCCCTTTTATTTCATATCAATATCATTATTAATATTACTATTATTAATATTATTATTAATATTACTATTATTATTAATACTATTATTATTATTATTCTTTTCACAGCATTTTTACTAGGGGAGACACTGCAGGCGTTTGGTGAGTCCACCTCAACTTATTCCCCCACCTTTGACTCCTCCACCAGCACCACCACCAAGGATCTCTTCGAATTACAGGAGAAAGAGAAGGAAGAGGAAGAGGAAGAGGAGGTGGTGGAGGTGGAGGAGGAGGGGGACTCCTTTCACCTACCCGATGCTGATGGTTTCAAAACCGCGAGATTGGTGATTGTAACGGAAGTGGAGGATGGGGTGGAGGGAGGAGTGAATCTGGAGGATGGGATAGAAGCATTCAAATGTTCTACTCACCTCCAACATCATCATCATCTTCCAAAACTCCAACAAGATTTCCACTCTCCCATTCCTCCAGGTGGGAAATATATATATATATAGATATATTAAAACTAACTCTTCATTTTTATTCTGAATAAAAAGTTTTCTCAGATCTATATTAAATGTGAAGTCCAATTTTATATTATTTTCCCATCAAAATCTTGATGTAGAGATAGAATCTCCCACCCAGCATTGAACCTAAACACTTTATGTTTTCAATAATTTCTGTAGACATGCATGCGTGTTTTTCAGCAGGAGTTTCAGCAAATAAGTTGAACCCTCATTCCGTTGCTGAGTAACCTTTGACATTCCCTTCTCCTTCACAATCGTCTTTACTCCACTTATAGCGCTATTACTACGGTCTGTAGACACGCATGCGTGTTTTTCAGCAGGAGTTTCAGCAAATGAGATGACCAGTCATGACATTCCCTTCTCCTTCATAATCGTCTTTACTCCACTTATAGCTCTATTACTACGGTCTCTAGATATGCATGCGTGTTTTCAGCAGAACTTTCACCAAATGATCTGACCGACTGAATAACCTTTGACATCCTTCTCCTCCACCTTTACTCCACTTACAACTTTATTACTACTGTTAACATTCCAGATATCCCACCACCTGCAGGAGACGATGCAGCAACATCAAGAAACACCGATTCATTCTTGGTGAGAAATATTAAATAAAGTAACATCTTTCTAATAAACAAAGAAAATCTGAATAAACAAAGAAAATCTGAATAATCAAAATTTAACTAAATCATATCTCTTTAATTGTGTTAGCTGTGAAAAGATTTCATTATGTGCGGTGTAACAATTTTTGTTTTATTTTTGTTTTTTGTTTAAATCCCCATAGAAGATTTAGTCTTTCACACCCTTTGACCATCCTCCTCAGTCGTTAGCATCATGATTCCATGATAATAACGACATCTGTGAATCTATCACGCCATAAAGAAATACTTCTCTTATTTAGTAGATTTTCGTATCCTTTTTCCACATCCTATCCTTTTTCCACAATGTATATGATTGAATCGTGTATAATTGAATCATGATTCCTTATCACTCCTTATAATCCTGTATACCACACTGAAGCACGAGGAAAAGTAAATCGAGTTCGCATTGTTGAGAATGTTCGAAAGTGATTGGATGTTTTTAATGAAATAAGTTTAATGAAAAGTATTTATATATATATATATATATATATATATATATATATCTATATCGACATTTACTTATATTCAATTTACATACTATAAATAAAGAATATTTGCAATATTCACTTCCTAATAAATAGGATTGGGAAAACTGAATTGAAGTGGATGTGGTGTCGGATATGCGAAAGTGAGAGAGTGGAGAGTGAGTGTTGTGAGATGTGGAGTTTAGTATTTAGAAAGGAAGAGAGTGAAAACCTCCATTTTAACAAGTGTATAGATATATATATATAACTTAATTTAATTATTTATTTATTCATTCATCTTTAGATATATATATCTCTATATACATACATCAATAATCTAAAAGAAAATACTAAAGTAATACGAGATTCTCACTCTCTATTCGAAGGGAATCATAACAATGAACAGGAGGAGATGAATTCGAACTGTAAAGAAAGAAGCAATAACTACAGACATTAGACGATGGATTATTTTAATTTCACATTTCATCATATCGCATCATGATACATCACACCGCAAGATATCACATCACATCACATCATAATACTTCCACTTCACTCCGCATATAAAATTCGCTATTAGAAAATATCTACTGATAATAGCGATTGATAGAAATATTTTGCTCTTCACATCTCATTATATACAACATAATAATAATATTAATAATAGTACTAATTCTAAACATTCATTCACATTTCTGAGGATACTCATACTAAAACTAACATTATATGTATGCTTGCTTCTCTCCTTTCACTTTTCTTTCCTTTCTCTCTCTCTCTTTCTCCCTCTCTTCTTCTTTCTCTTTGTCATTGATTTACTGTTACAAGTCTTGATTTGCTAATAGTGAAATCTCCAATGACCTGTGCTGAAATGATGGCGACCATCGAGTTGGGTAGAGCTTCTTTAAATGAGAGACATATTCTGGATGATCCGCGCTTCAGAATAGGATATACTCCCTCCATATCAGTTCCGTAGGTAGACTCCTCCACATTGAAACAGAATACTGTCCTTCCTTTTTGAAAATCATCAGGAGTCAATGTACATAGATCTGGATGTCTATGAGCTTTAACCATTGCGTGAAAAGATTCAATCACCTCCCCAGTTTCAAAATTAGGGGTTAAGGGTCTATCTGGAACACTTCGTCCATCTATTTCAAAGGAAATATATTCTACTTTACAATGTTCTAAATTGAAGGGATTTCTACTGTAACTTCCTGAGTATGCTATATCATTCACAAGTGTTAATGCGAGCTGATAAGGGATTTTATCACCTAAAACACCTGTAGCCTCCCATGATTTAACACCTGCAGGAATTGTGAATAGTCTCATCATGGTTCGGGGATAAGTGAATTGCGCTACATTAAGCCCAGAATTCTGAGCAAACTTCTCTGAATGACTTAGTAATATCTCCGGTCTAATGCGAATATAGTTTACAGTGAGATACATCTTAGTGATTAGAAGCTTATAACTTGCGCCTTCTGTAGGAGAGAGAAGTCTAAAGGCGTCACTATGCTGTTGAAATTCGAAGATAATTTCACATCCGTTCACTAAAATCTTATCTAAATCATCGATAAAATCTAATCCTAGAGGACCTTTAAATTCTGCTACTTGCCCCTTATTGGTGAGTTTATGACGCGCATTCAATCCCGCATTAAAGGAAGGGGCTGATTCTTTGGGAATAATATTCACCAATTCAACATGATCATCATCCGGAAAGTATCCTTTCATTCTATTATAACTAGAATTCAACCCCTTATTTTTTCCAAATAATGATTTATAGTAATTCTTTTGAGCATATAAACCACCGACATCGGAGTTGATGTAAGAATTATTAATTGTGGCATTCACTTGACGGAATACACTATACAGCGGCTGATTTGTTAGGGTGACATCATCAGTAGTCGTCACTGGGGAGTTGTCCGATTTAACGATTTTCATTGAAATCGTCATCTGTATATTCCTTGTATTGAGATATCCACCATTCGTTCCATCTACTTTGAATAGAATCGATCCCTCATTGGAAATGGTGGACGTAGGGTGAATCTGAACATAATCAGAGTACAAGACCCCTGCATCCATACGCGGTTTGGAGAAAATATCCAGTCTCTCTGTATATCCCTCAACCGCATCCTGTAGGAGATATTCCTGCTGCATTTTATAATGTTATTAATGAAATTGTGATCATTCACACTCACTCTCTCTCTCTCTCTATCACAATCTCTCAAATTCACAATCTCACTCTTCTACTTCACACTTCTCATTTCTTATTCTTTCGTTTGAAATGTTTAGAATGTAGGGATTGAGATTTGCGTTTCGTTTGATCCTTCTTCTTCTTCTTCTTTTTGTTCTTCTCTTCACTGCTTTTACCTCTTCTCCCTTTTATTCCTCCATTCGACTGACGCATGCGTTCCTGCATCAATCTACTTATAGTAGATTGATGCATTTCTCTCTTCTTCTTCTTCCTACTTCCGCTTTTCTCATCTTTTCTCTTTTTCTTCTTAGAGGGAATCGTGCTGTGATTGATCTCCCCCACCATGTTTTCTGTCGTTAGATTTATTCGCTCCTGCTTCTCCTTGGTTTGCTCTAATACATGACTAACTGGTGAAACCATCTCTATTTTGGGTGAAGATGTCTTTACATGCTTCAAACTGGAAATAGTTTTAAAGCTATTCTTAGGTTTTTTGAATGCTGTGATACACTTAGCATTAGAATGAAGCACCCAGCTGTTAGAGCTTGTACCTAGCAGAACTAAGGCCATATTCTCTACAAATTTGAAGAATGCAACGAGTGACGTCAGCTTCTATCAAAGGGATTTCTCCTCATTCGTCTCTGATGGAGATCCTTATAGAATTCAAGTATTGAGTATTGATGGGTTGGTGTAACGGAGCAGATGGTGTCATATGATATCCTCCACTCCCACCACTTCCTTTATAGCTGTAAGCTAACACCCCTTGCGGAGAATCTCCTATTGCGACAGGTGTAATGAAATTACAAAAAACATACACATATTTTGATGTTATCGGTGGTGAAGCTAACGATGCTGAAGATGATGGAGGAATGGCTTCTTTTTTTTCTTTTTCTTGTTCTTTTTCTTTTTCATTTTACTCTGCCAAGATTTTTTCTGGAATACTTTCTTTTTCAAAATCTATTTGAAGAAGAGATATATAGCATCCCGCTCACTGCTCCAAATGAATGGGGCGATTGATTGCGACTGTAAAATCATGCCAAGTGTTATGTGAACGAAGTTTCAAATCCATTAATGAATTCAGACAGAAGTTCACCATGTTGACAGTGATGCAAACAAAATCAAAATGAGGAAGCACATAACATACACACATAAATTATTCCGATCTACACTCCTAGTTTGTGAATTTCACTTGATAAAATCCAGCTATTGTAAGAGGAATCATATGATTTCCATTTTACCAAAGAATACTTTTTTTTATCTTTAACAGTTTCAGAAATAATTGTTTCTATCTCAAATAAAGTATCATCACTCACTCCAACCTTTTGCAATTCTTCAGGATAGAACCATCCTTCAATAGGCGAGTTATCCCACGCCTTGACATTATATTTTTCAAACCATTGTTTAATTTTACGTTCGGTTACAATGAAAATTTCCTTTGTCCACTTTTCATCATAATGACGTGTAAATGGAGAACTTAAATATGAGAGCTTCACTCGATCGTTGGTTTGAAAATTAAAAACGCTCGCTCTTCCTGTGGTAGTTGCTGAATCATTTCTGAGATATTGATAATGCCAAAGTTCACTCTTATCCTTTTCACAGAAAGCTTTTCATGGAGTAGTACTAATCCCTTTATGTTCACTATCATTGTAGGCTGCTGTTACCGATTGCAGTGAATCACTCCAGTTAAAGCTATGAGTTGCTTTGAATAATCTAGCCAAGCGAGCTCGAAGTGTTTGAATCACACGTTCAGCCATATGCACCTTAGTCTCGCTATTTAAGGTGGTGAAATGATTGATGTTTAGGGATTTAAAATATTGCTGCATCATTTTTGCAATGAACTCCGATCCTCGATCACTGCGGATATTTTTAGGAGGGGGATTACATTTTTAAATGTTTTCAAACGCTTCTTTAACAGAAGAAGCTTGAAGATTGAGTAATGGTCTAGTTATTAGATATCTTGTAAATACATCAATGCAAACTAAAATATACCCATAACCAGAATTATGATCTTTATAAAACATCATGGAGAGGGTGTCAACATTAAATTGATAATGTTTATCAGATATAACTAATCGCTCACGTTTATATCTACGGGGAGCTTTCTTAAAAGTTGAAAAACTGTCTTGCGATTCTAACCATTCACGTATTTTGCGAAGAGATATTTTAAATTTCTTCTCCTTTTTAACTTCAGTATAAAGTCTATTGATTCCTGATAAACTTCCAGGATGACTAGGATTGAAGTATGTATCATGAAGATATCGCTTCTCTTCCTCAGTTAACGATGGGAGAAAAACTTTCGCCATTCTTCATTCACTCCTTTTCTTCTGTTTTGCCTTGTGATAACACCAGATGAAGTCTGTTGTCTAGTGGAGTCAGCAGGTGAAGATTTTGTTGAAAGTGAATTTAGCATCAGTGATCTAACCTTCTTAATCTTTTCCTTATTGATAATCTTCTTCTTTTTTTTCTCTTTTTTTTTTTTTTACACCACTTGTTCTCGGTATTCCAGGAGGAGGAGGAGGAGGAGGAGGAGGAAGATGAGACGATGGTGACGTCATCGTCGCCGTCGGCAAAATCAACGCCCTCTCGTCGATCGCGCCGTATAGAGGTGGGGCAGAGACGGCAGGATGTCTCAAAGGTTGATCTTTTTTCCTTGACTTTTTGTTCTTCTTCTGGTGTGGATTTTTATTGATAGCAAATTTATCAATAACATCTTTATCAACATCAATATCAACTGCATCATCATCAATAAGTTCACTGGGTGTTATGGTATTGTTTTTCTTCCCCTCCTCCTTCTTATATCGAAGGTAGGAATCATGTTATGGTTACATACTTCCTCATGATAAAACCCCTAACAATCTTGACTTAATTGAAATGAAAATCGCATACAGTTTTTTATGATGTAGCTGAAGCAGGCGTAATCTTGCATGCTCATTCAGATGAATAAGATTGTGAATTAGTTTCTTATGCTTTTCCAATAAACGCTTAGTATTTCTGGAGATGGATTATTTTGATAATGCAACTAAAACCTCAGCAATGCATTCAATCTGTTTTCGACTCGTCGTCACCAATAAAGCTTGAGCCTGCTCAGGTCTCGACTTCAACAACAACAAAATAAACTCCTTGCAATGCTGAATATGTTGTGATGACATGATGTATGTGCAAACGGTTTTTCTTCCCAATGAATGAAGAACATCAGAATCCGCGGTATAAATAACTAAAATGTGTCTGTGTGTGTGTGTGTGCTTCCTGAATGAAAGAATGAATGAATGCATGAATGAATGGAAGATTGCATATGAAGCCCCACATACACTCACATTCAATTGCATAGAGACTCTCATGCATCCATACATATAATCCTCCATATTTTATTTTATTTTATTTTATTCACTAAGGTAAATAGGAAATTAAATCCTCTCCCAAAAATATATTAGTATGGAGTTTTGATCGCAAACGAGTAGATGCGGAAATATCTACCACATCGCGTGGGTGTAGACAAATCAATAAATATCCGAATTTTTTAGACTCAACAGCATCCTTATAACTTTCCAACAGCAGTTTACCCAAATTTGTCTGAGTCGCTACTCGCTGAATTTGTCTCATATCTCTCGAATTATTCATTATAATCATATATTGAACATTCACAGAAATGGTCCGTGAACACTTCCCCTGTTCATAAACATTATGACTAACCATAATCACTGAACATTCTCGATGATGACTAAACTTACTAGCTAGATGTTGAGCACCTAAGTTATTCACCACTTCTTCATTTAAGTCATCTAGTATAATCAAATTGTGTTGAGGAAGATCAGAAAAAGCAAAAATCTTCTCTTTGGATGGGATGCCCTCCATAAATTCAATATCTGTATCCATTTTATCAAACAACGGTTGCTCAACTCCATAACAATAGAGAATTTTATGAACAGGAATCTCAAATAGCGTTCGACGTTCGGATAATATCCTATGAATCAATGATGTTTTTCCACTACCTTTGATTCCACTCACGCTAATAGTAGCTGGAGATTTCATACCCTGAAAAGCTTGATTATCATCTTCAATTGTAACAATCGACATGCTGATGATGATTATGATGATGATGATGATAGAGATGATGCTTTTGAGATGTTATACTCATGAAAGGGGAGAGAGTTATGAGCTTAGTGATGGTATGATGGAGATGAAGATGATGTTGATGAAGATGCTGCAGATGATGATGATGATGCTGCTGCTGATGATGAATCGATTGAATCTACAATTGATTTAAACTTAGATCCAAGCATGTCTGTTGGATTAGAAATTTCACTCATCCCCATATTAATTCCTGCAGTCCAGTTTTTATCATATCGATCACCAGGATGAACAATGGTACAACCTGAAGGGAGTGATCGCAACTGCACAATCACTCTACTTCTGATTTTCATTAATTTCATGTTAAGAATAGCAATCATTTTTTTCTTAGACACTTTTGTCCATTCTTTTTTTCTTTTGCTTTGGAAAATCCCTCTAGATAAAAACTTTGCTGTGTTGAGACTTGAAGAGCTAATGCGAATTGCAATAGATTCGTTTCCATGAAACATAGCCATTTCATAATAGAATAACTGCCAGCAACATCCAAAGCAAAGTCCATACTTTTCAAGTTTTAGTGGAAAGTCATTAGATAAACAACTAGTTGGAGGAATGGTGAAAGAGTTATAGTTTTTCCATGGTGTGAGAATCATTTCCAATGGAGTGGTATCGATCCCGTTTTGCATTACATGTCTCTTAATATTAAAAAAAGTGAAACCCGTTCATCTCTCCTTATAAGTCCAAACTCCATTATGCCGAGCTCTAAAACCTGTATTTATAACTGATTCACTTTCATTTCGAAATAAAGCATTCGCATAAAATTCTTCAGCAGAAGTGCGATTCTTCACTAAACATCTTTTGTTAATGGATTTACAGGAAGCCTTTTCCTCTGTTTTCGACCCCTCACACTCATTAATCAATAGATAGGTTTTGGAATTCAAACAGTAGGATGTGGATGCGGTATACTCTTTTTTTTAAATTCCAATTTCTCGTTTATCATGTTTGCGATCAATTTGACAACAATCTCTAGGTAAATAGAAGCCGTTCTCCCATTTAAAATAATTATAATCATTACAATGATCATAAAGCATACTCAAAAATTCTTTTTTTCTCTCGGGTTTTACAACATCTATCATCTCTTTACCAGAAAAAGACATATACAAACTATCTGTATCACAATGCGTTAATTCAAAATCACTTCTATCAATGAATTTAATTAGAAAGCAATAATACCACTGAAGAAGCACTAACTTAGCAGTATTTAAAACAAAAAATCCCAATTGAACAGGAATATCTAAACGAATTGAGCGTTTGCACTGTTCAATCTCAAAAGTTTCATCATCTAGTTCAGTCATATTTTTGAATAATTTTGAATTAACAGCTAGCTTCGCCTTCTGAACACTCCCCACATAAGATACACTGACATGTTTTGTCTTATCCATTAGGAGACTTCCATAACTCGCATTCCCCATAACCTTAGCAGTCTCCCCCTTAATTTGAAAATCGGGGTTTGAATCCGCCTCCCTACGAGCATTAGTAATGAACTCGCAGAAACCTCTAAAGCAATATTCTAATCTCCACTCGATCACTTCCCAAATCTTTGTGACCACAAGCCCCATCTTAAGATAAAATTGCAATAGATTAGTAGTGAGCAAAATACGCTCTCCTCGGAGACCACCGACCAGAAGCCTTCGTGTGTTAACAGGATCTTTCTAGCTTTTCTTAAATGCAAATTGTTGCATCAGGGGACTCCACTCACCAAATGGAATATCTACATTACAAAATATAGAAGCCATTTCTGAGAAGAATTCCTTAGGGGAAAGCTTTTGCTCCTTCCCTTTCGGCCATATGTCAGGAACGTGAATATCTACTTCCACCATTCCCGTCAGCTCTCCGCTTTCAACAGCGATCAAAATAGTTTCCACAGAAATGCTGTGACGATGTTTGATATAAAATGGAGGAAGAATTTCATTTGCAGCTTGCGATAAACTCAAATTTCCTTGTAAAAGTTTTTTAAATGCACATTCGTATATTGTAATCAAATTAAAACCGCATTGTTGAATATAGTATTCTCTGGCTAGCGTGTAAAGATGTTTCTCTTTCTGTGATTTGATAATCAGGAAAAACACAAAGACAGCAAGTATAATTATGGTAATTTTAATCAAGGTAAGGTTGAAACGTCCGGTTACACAATGTCAGCTCACAAGTGCTTATAAACGAGGCTAGAGATGCTATGGCCCTAACTAAATGTCATACGTGGGGCGGGTGGGAGGCCAATTTTAAGGCTGGTCAAAGTCTCCTGGCTCCTCCGGTCGTAATGACAGAAACCCACTGCTGCGTCGCCTTACATAGCTAACTTGTACCCACAAAGAAACGCGTCGACAACTTAAGCACACTGCCTGCTACGTCATCAGAACCTGAGATCCAAGGCGCCAACGACGGCGACTGAGTTAAATACGTAGTTCTGACGAATTCCGCTAGTCGGCGCCAAAGACGTCCTGGCTACTGGCACGCCTTGTACTGTCTTCGCGATCCTGATTACCTGCAATGCCAAAGCATTACGCACAATCAGGAAAAACACAAAGACAGCAAGTATAATTATGGTAACTTTAATCAAGGTAAGGTTGAAACGTCCGGTTACACAATGTCAGCTCACAAGTGCTTATAAACGAGGCTAGAGATGCTATGGCCAAAAAGTGTTCGATAGCAATCTCGGAGCCGAGACCGACGGTTTCCGAGGGACATATGCATGCACCGCGGATGATTTCCAGTGACCAAGGTCTCTTATGTCCTGAAGGGGGACCCCGAGGCGGGCACAGGCCTGGGCCCCACCTCTACGAAGACTATGCAGCGTCATGGCGTCTGGGGATCCGATGCCCAGCGCTGAGAGAGCGTGGCGAAGAACTTTGGTAGCCCTCCTAGGTGTGATGGGCGTCCCATGCGCATCCAGGAATGCCGGCCCATCCGGATGTGGCATCAGGCTCCGATAGTAAGTCTCCCACGCCTGTACCGGGCAGTATTGTGACCCAGGTATCGCTGGTACGTGAATAACATGTGCCAAAGTTGAATCCCAGGATTTCCTCGAGCTGCAGACCCTTATGACCAGGGCTGGATCAGTATATGTTATATCCTTGGCCCGCAACATGTGCCTTGTAGATGATGTCTCCGGCGTAGTAGATTACTCTGTCTGAGTAGCATAAAATATCCAATTATTAGGACGGCAATCACTGCAGCACCATTTGGACCAGTCGGCTGTAAATAGTCCACGACTGACATGAGAACATCAGGCTTCAACGGCGGGGCCTGCACCGGTATGTGTGTGCACCCGCGTCACCCCACGCTTCACAAGAGAGACAAGGTACGTATCGAATGCACCCGGGTCGCCATTGAGCGACATAACACAAGCCCTTGCACCGCTCAAGTAGTTCATGATCGTGCATGCTGATGCCAACTGCTCCCTAAGCTTCATCACATATGAGATAAAATCATACTGTGATGGAGCCAATGGGTCACCGCCACGTTCCTTAACATAGTTGACGTAGTTTTCCGCCTGCCGACTCTTGTTCTTCCATGCACTCCAGGTCAAACCTTCCCTCAGGAAATGAACCAGTCTGCAGTGATGATCTCTTGAATAACCCGTGGCAAAGAGGGCAATTATTAAACTTTGACACAGATTATATTATAGCACATCATCGTAATCGACATACACCGGCCGCACTCCATTCTGGACACAGATCATATGCATGAAGCTAGTACATCGTCGGAGCAATCAGTGGCTTGAAAACGTCTCCTGGCGCACATGTCACCGGCTCCTTGCTCCGTCAATCGCCGGAGAATTTTAACGTCGTACCGGCACGTGTGTTGCCGGCTCCCTGCTACATCAATCGTCAAAGAATACAGCATTGTCCCGGCGGGCCGGCGGGCATATCGCCGGCTCCTTGCTTCGTCGATCGTCACAGAAACTTAACGTCGTGCCGGCGCGTGTGTTGCCGCCTCCCTGCTAAGTCGATCGCTGGAGAATTTAGTATCGTCCCGGCAGGCTGGCATGCAAATCGTCGGCTCCCGGCTTCGTCAATCGTCGGAGAAATTAGTGTGTCCCTGGTCGACGGCAGCTGCTACCGTGATTCCCATGCTCAAGGCTTGATAACGTCTCCTGGCGCGGGTGTCGCCGGCTCCTTGCTTCGTCGATTGACGGAGAATTTTAACGTCGTGCCGGCGAACCCGCGCGTCTGTTGCCGGCTCCCTGCTACATCGATCGCCGGAGAATTGAATGTTGTCCCGGCGGGCTGGCGCGCATATCGCCGGCTCCTTGCTTCGTCGTTCACCAGAGAAATTTAACGTCGTGCCGGCGAGCATATATTTAGTGTTGTCCCGGTGGACTGGCACGCGTGTCGCCGGCTCCTTGCTCCGGCTCCTTGCTTCGTCAATCATCGCGCCGTCGACCCGGCGCGCGTGTTGCTGTCTCCTTGCTTCGTCAATCGCCGGAGAATTTAGTATTCTCCCGGCGGACTGGCGCGCATATCGCCGGCTCCTTGCTTCGTCGATCATTGAAGAATTTAGCGTTGTCCCGGCAGACAGTCGCCCGTGTCGCCGGCTCCTTGTTTCGTCGATCTCTGGGGATTTGAGTGTCGTCCTGGCGGACTGGCGCTCGTGTTGCCGGCTCCTTCCTTCGTCGATGGCCGGGGAATTATTGTTGTCCCGGTGGACCGACGCGCGTGTCGCCGGCTCCTTACTGGTCTTCTTTGACGTGGATCGTGTTGTCGGCGACTTCGGCGAGGCACCGCCGGTCACCGTCATCGGTCTCCTGGTCGACGGCATCTGCTATTTAGTGTTGTCCCGGCGTAATGGCATGCGTATCGCTGGCTCCTTGCTTCGTCGACCGTCGGAGAAATTAGTGTGTTCCTGGTCGACGGCGGCTGCTACAGTGATTCCCATGCTCAAGGCTTGATAACGTCTCCTGGCGCGCGTGTCGCCGGCTCCTTGCTTCGTCGATCGCCGGAGAATTTTAACGTTGTGCTGGCGAACCGTCGCGTGTGTTGCCAGCTCCCTGCTACGTCGATCGCCGGAGAATTTATTGTTGACCCGTCGGGTTGGCGCGCATATCGCCGGCTCCGTGCTTCGTCAATCGCTGGAGAATTTAACGTCATGCCAGCGGACCGGCGCGTGTGTTGCCGGCTCCCTGCTACGTCGATCGCCGAAGAATTTAATATTGTCCGGGTGGGCTGGCGCGCATATCGCCGGCTCCTGGCTTCGTCGATCGTCGGAGAAATTTAACGTCGTGCCGGCGAACCGGCACGTATGTTGCCGGCTCCCTGCCACGTCGATCGCCGGAGAAATTAGTGTTGTCCCGGCGCTGGCGCGCGTATTGCCGGTTCCTTGGTTCGTTAATCGCCGTAGAAATCTAACGTCGTGTCGGCGATCGTATTGCCGGCTCCCGGCTTCGTCAATCGCCGGAGAAATTAGTGTTTCCCTGGTCGACGCCGTCTGCTACACTGATTCCCATGCTTAACGTCTCCTGGCTCCTCCGGTCGGGCCGGCTGCAGTGAATCCCAATTTTAAGGCTGGTCAAAGTCTCCTGGCTCCTGGCTCCTCCGGTCGTAATGACAGAAACCCACTGCTGCGTCGCCTTATATAGCTAACTTGTACCCACAAAGAAACGCGTCAACAACTTAAGCACACTGCCTGCTACTTCATCAGAACCTGAGATCCAAGGCGCCAACGACGGCGACTGAGTTAAATACGTAGTTCTGACGAATTCCGCTAGTCGGCGCCAAAGACGTCCTGGCTACTGGCACGCCTTGTACTGTCTTCGCGATCCTGATTACCCGCAATGCCAAAGCATTACGCACAATGCAGCTTTGCGATGCAAGATCGAAAGTAAAATCACAATTGTGCATGTTACCTGGTAACATGGGCGATTCACAACATAGAGACAGAGCCTCTGATAGTTGAATCTGCATTGGGTTGCTAAGTAAGGTAAACCTTTTCAAATGCATATCCCTAAGCATTTATATTAAGTAAATGATCCTTGAATTTGCATTGGGTTGCTAAGTAAGGTAGCAAATACAAATGCATGTCCCTAAGCAATCATATCAACATTCAAAAATCATATCCAAGGCAACCTATGTCACCTCCTCAATCATCAGCCTAGTTAACTCACTTTGCTTCTGACAGTCGTACAGTCTATACTTCCTAGCAGGTTTTCCCTGCCCTCCCAACCTTCTTTTATTAACAAGTTGGCTGAGTGTTAGAGGTGTTCAGTTGGTTGAAACCCGGAACCATGAAATGTTAATAAAATAACATGTGAGTGTAGTTCTTTTAAATAATAATACTGATATACTGTATAGTCTTTATGGAAAAATTATCAAGTCAATTGTAGTACTAAACTGATATGATACAATAATCTCCTAATGTAAATAAATTATAAATTTATTTCCCAGACTGGTCTCTAGTTATGAATTAAAATTAATTCATTTAAGCATGTGTGCTAGTTATTAATAATGCATAATTCAATGTATAGAATTAGAGTATCAAACTAATGGAGGGGGAGCTGACAGATTGGACCTACATCTTTAAAGCAACATTTTGGTTCCCTATTAATTACCTAGCTTCTGTTTGGTTCATTGACCATGGCAATTAATTTGGTCAAATCTAGCCTTATCTTCCTCTTTAAGGGAGGGAATCCACAACGTCACGGGCAGACATATTCTTTATGCGGGCAGAGTTGGTAACGACACACATCACGACTAAATTCGCGTCAGTATACATTTAGTAAGGGATTTCAAACTGCACGCATGGGCATGTATTACATTGCTAAATTAATTAGCGATGTGGTGATTGGAAATGCTACAACAGTATCGAAATGAAAATGAATACTCGTCGTGTTATAAAATGCATATATCATATATGTATAACATAGGTTGCTTGTTTGTTGGGGTTTTACGTCATAACAACATCTATGGGTGAGTGAGTGACTTGGACTCAGTTGGAGGTTTTACGCTATGTCGGCAGATATGGCCATATTCATGGCGAACATCTATGGTCATATCAGGACGTTTTATAATATATAATATAATATATGATATATAATTTATTATATATGATATTGTGGCGGCCTAGGTAGGGCCCAGTATTTAATCAGGCTGAGGCAGGGGTTCCCCCAGGTACTCTTATAGGCATGAGCCTGCCGTGCCTACAAGACTCTTAGGTGCATGAGTGCCCCGTGTGATAAAAAGCAGTTAGCCAGGACCCCTGTGTAGACCAAAGGGGGGCTAGGTAGCTGGACTTCTAGAGAATGGACAACATGTCCACACAACCTATAAACTAGGAATTAGACTCATCCTTCCCAGCCCTGGAGCGAACTACACCAGGACTACAGGTGAGTCACAACAATATAATATATGATATTATATATGATATGATACGGTATATGCTATGATATAGTATGTGATATATAATATTGATAATATATAATATACAACTTATAATATACTATATATTACATTGTATAATATAACATATGCTATGACAAACACACAAACAACTATGATATATGGTAATATATAACATATAATCTAGCATATAGTATAACATATAATGTAATATGTAATGTAATATAATATATAATATACACAAGTAAAATGCATCTACCTGTTAAATGTAGTTGACCGTTCACTGGAAGTGGCTGACCGGACTTCTGACCTGGCCCTTGACCTCTCACTGCCCGCTGACCCGCTCACACCTTGCCTACTCAGGCTACTGGACATGGTCCCCAAAATTACTGCAACCGGAACTGGAACCGATGACACCCGACGCGCTATCCAAAAGGTAAGACTGGCGCCCCAAATAACGCACTCTTATTCCTTCCGTGCTTGGGAACTGTTGTGGGCTGTTTGCACAATTGTCGTCTCACTGAGTTAGGAGGAGGAGGTGGAAGTAAGGGGTGGGGGTTGGGGTTGGGATGGGAGAGGAGTGGGGCGGGGGAGCGTCAATGTCAGCCTCTCAGCTTTGTCGTCACTGGTGGGACGAGAGCGTCACCATGTCCCGCCCTGATCGATAGCTTATGCCGTATAAATCATTGGTAGATTTCAGTCACCCGGTACAAGCGGTTCTATTATATCGATCTCCAATAGGCCTATACTCCAGTAGACCTACACTGAGCGATGTAATCACAGACGCGAGTTCGGCCCAAGTACTGCGGGGCCGTGGGCCCCAGTCGCTTTTGTAATCAAATCATGACGGCACTTCTGGATTTAATTACAAATCCCTATGTATGAGTGGCCCACCACCGAGTTCCCCACGTGTTTCTACTGAGGTGTGCGTGTTTTTACTTCACCACAAGTTGCCTTGTCTGATTCCAGGCACGGACTGTTTTTTTGTGTGCAGTGACTGTGATAGTTTCAAACCCATAAAACCCATCCAAGTGCGCTTTAATTCTGGACTTGGTAAGTGAGCACACTGCATATTTAAATAAAATCGCTACTGCAAAGTGCTTGTGTTCAGATTTATGAACCTATTTCTACCACGTTAGCTCAATAGTTCTTCTCTCCCAGGCGAGTGATTTATATTATTTACCGACCACCTCCACAGATCGACCACTCCCTTATATTGATCGTTAAACAAACAAATATAGTGTGTATATATAATACATACATCAGTGTCATATAGTGAACGTTTTAGATACACAGAAAATAACATAACCCTAGGCATGTCGGCAACAGTACACAAGCCCAAGCAACCACGACTTCCGAATCTTCTGAATTTCTTACTGAGCTCAGCGACCCAGGTCTTCACGACTTGGTGATACGGTAAGGAATGGCTTCAAACTGATCGCGCTACCGGAAATCGACTTTGTTCATGGTTACCGAATGCTGTACTGTGTTTGGTATCTAAGGGGAGCATCACTATGGGGCCCGTGGTCAGTGTTTTGAAGTATGCATGTTACCGGCAACATGGACAATAACATAACTTTGTAGAGGGGCCTCATATATGCGCTGGATTATACCAATCAGGACAAGTTGTGGTTTATGTGATAAATAGCAGAATATATAACAAGTAAAATAACGATACTAGTTTGGTTCTACAGTACACGTTGCTATAATAGTAGACATACTAGGATAACGGGAAGACTTGCTATCCGGACCGCACTTCATCCAAACCTCTCTCTATCTCCTCTCCACTGGCCATGCTCCTCCTTGATATTGTCTGAAAGGAGTTCCAGGAGGGGGAGTCTGCCAGCATTTCACTTTCTATTCTTACTCTGTCCGTGTCTTTGGCTCGCCGGTTGGTCGCCATAGAGCAAATAGACACGGTCCTTTGACTCAACTCTCCTCATTTCCCTTTCCTATATTCTACCCCTTTTTTTTTCTCCCAGGCATACTTCTCCCCCTGACCAAGGGAGGTGTGTGCTTGGGTGGGGCCCTTTACCTTTACGTTTCTCTCGCTTTGTTCTCGTTGGTGGAACCGCTGGACGCATCTTTACCCATGCCTTCCTCGGAAACCCTTGCTGCTGTCTGCTGGATACAAGTGCTGTGCTACCGCCGGATCGGAGTGATTCTGGACCGCCCCAACGACTCGTCGTTTAATCATTGTAAAGACATCCCCCAG
>CM059188.1:62673346-62746066 GCA_030323885.1 Branchipolynoe longqiensis
CAGCCCGTATACGACTTAAAACTGGCCGTTTCGAGCATAAAACTGGGTTTTAGTCGTTAGGTGTGCGACCCCCGCGCACACTAGACGCATGCGATTCGCTTATAAAACTCAGTTTTATGGCTTAAAACTCGAGTCGCAAGCGATTCGAAAAATGAATCGGGCCGTTCGAGTAACGCTAGATGTGAGCGGGCAGTCGCGTCGTATACGGTATATGTGTGCTAGCCGGCGACCGGTCGTGTCTGGGTTTTAGCGATAAGCGAATCAGACGGGCGGAAACGGGTCATGTGACTTTGTCCGTACACAAAGGAAAAAAATGGCGGACTGGACGAACGAGGCCGAGAGTTGTATGGTCGAAATGTGGGGAGATCGCCCGTGTCTCTTCGACGTGTGTAGTCCCGAGTACTCCAATCGAATAAAGAGGATTACTGCGTTGTCCGAAATCACCGCAGAGGTCGGGCAGTCAGGTAAGCATGTTTTTCCGATAGTTTCCCAAAAGTTTTTTGTTTCTGTCAAACTCATATGACCGCAACATATTCTGATAAACGCATACCTATGGTATCTGTGTTTTTAAGTCTGTTGTAACTGTATCTATGTTTGTGACGTATCCCGATTCCCGATCCCGTTTTCACGCGATTAGGAATTCATGCCGGTTCTTCTTGTAGTACAGACTGGTAAGAAGCATCTATGGGGGGGGGGTCCTGATTATCTAGCACGTATCACGTGACACGTGAAACTTTAGCATGAAACTTGATAGAGAATGCTACATGACAAGATGGCGACCGCAGAATGCCGCAGAATGCCGGCACTTTCACATTTCATTAAACTAGAAATTTTAATATATTCTAGCAATATCACACATGTAGAAATTTTGCAAAATGTACACATTTATTATATACACAATCTGTACAACCGTGTTCTATATAGAAATTTTAATATATTCTAGCAATATCACATATGTAGAAATTTTGCAAAATGTACACAGTTATTATATACACAATCTGTACAACCGTGTTCTATATGTATTTACAGCCGCTTCCATACAGAAACGGATGACTAACCTACGTACTCAATATACGCGTCTCCGCAAACAACCTCCGTCGGGCTCGGGGGCCAAGCGAATGACAACACGCCAGACCTGGATTCACGAGTCCTTGTCGTTCCTCGCACCCCACGTCCAGAAACGCCAAAGTCTGAGCAACCACCAGCTCCCCACCCCAAGCTGCAGCCAAGAACCTGATGAGGTAACGATAGCTAACAAACACTAATAAAATACAGGAATACAGTAATACAATAATATATACAATACTACAGTAATAATAATACAATAAGATTGTTCAGCTATCTATATCATGGCCGCCTGCCACGGCACAGATCCGGTCGGCGAGTTCACATACTCGACCAAGTAGTCCCTTTGCGTTTTTGCGCGCTGCGTCGAGTTGGTTCCTGATGGTAGGGGGGCCTGGGTGAGGACTCTGTCTGATCTCCACATGCTGGGAATTACAGCATGCGTCCTGGGATCCTCATAGTCGATATTGCAGGTGGGGGATCCTCATAGTCGATATTGCAGGTGGTGCCGATCTTTTCGCGCAGAAAGTTGTGTAGTGCACAACTGGCCATCACGATGCGCTCCACCTTATCTGGGGAGAGGGCAATGTTGGTCAGGAAAACCCGGAAGCGGTTCGTCAGAATTCCGAAGGCGTTCTCTACAACCCGACGCGCGTGCGACAGGCGATAGTTATAGATCCTGTGATCTAAGCGCAGGTCTTTGTGGCTGAACGGCTTCATCAGGTATTCCTTCAATGGAAACGCGTCGTCGGCGACAATGAAGTGGCCCAGGGGCCGATCGTCTCCGGGGGCAGGTTTGGGGGGTGGGAATGCATGGGCATGATTCTCGAGTTGTTGCTGTAGGGTGCAGCCAGCAAAGACTCCTCCGTCACTGACGCGCCCATTGCACCCCACATCGACGTACAGGAACCGGTAGTCGGCGTCCACCAGAGCCATCAGCACGATGCTGAAAGTGTTCTTATAGTTGTAGAACGACGATCCCGAGTGTGGAGGTGGCTTGATGTGGATGTGTTTCCCGTCCAAGGCGCCGATGCAGTTAGGGAAATTCCAACGGGTCATTAACAAATCCGCAACCTTGCTCCACTCATCTTGGGTTGACGGGGTCTGCAAAAACAAAAAGACTAAATTGTTATGTTTGTTTAAAAAATATTGTGTTTCTATTTTGTTTCTCAGGACGTGGCTGCGGAGATCGACGACGACGGTGAAACGGAAAGCCTCTCATCGGCGCAAGCTGTCGCAACGATTGAAGACGAACCGGAAGACGAACCGGACACTATCCCGAGCACCCCAAAGTCCATCCAGGATTTTAGGAAAGCCAACAAACGAAAGCGCGCGGATGCAGACAGCCGAGAGAACGAGCTGATGGAGCTCGTTCTGCAGAATCTAAAAGAAACGCGGGCCGAGCCAGACGATGCCATCTCAGTGTTCACTAAAAGCATCGCCATGAAGTTGCGAAAGATCAGTGATCCACGCGTTCTGCTTCTTGTCCAGAACGACATAGAGCAGGCTTGCTTTCTCGGCAGTATGAAAATGCTTGAGATTAAAAACCAACAACAGGACATCGCCCAAGCAACAGGCACCGCTGGGACAGATGCCGCCGGTTCCTCCTTCTCCTATTTACATATGTTAGGATCTGATGACTGTAGCGACACTCCACATTAATTTGGTTTTTTGGTCTTGATCATAGTGACATTCCCATAACATTTTATAATTACTGTTTATTGTTTGTTGTTTTAGTCAGAATCAAAATGAAAAGTCACAGACAACAGCGGCTTGACATAGTCGTGGTCAGTTTTAGTTTTGCTATGGTTCCCCATAGCAGTTTCAGGATTTGTTTTGTTGTTTTAGTATGAATCTTATTGAACAGTTACTGACTCAAAATGAAAAGTCACCGACAACATATTTACATATGCTAAGATCTGATGACTGTAGCGACATTCCACATTAAATTGGTTTTTTGGTCTTGATCATAGTGACATTCCCATAAGATTTAATAATTACTGTTTTTTGTTTGTTGTTTTAGTCAGAATCAAAATGAAAAGTCACCGACAACTGCGGCATGCCATAGTCGTGGGCAGTTTCCGTTTTGCTATGTTTACCCATAGCAGTTTCATGATTTGTTTTGTTGTTTTAGTAGGAATCCTAGTGAACAGTTACTGAATCAAAATGAAAAGTCACTTGTATTGATTTAATAATAACTGGTTATGTTTGTTGCTTTAGTCTGAATCTAACTGAACCAAAATGAACAGTAACAGAAAACTCCAATTTACAAGTTTCACGTGTTGTGCATATCATGTTTATCATGTTCATGTTTTTCTGTGAAACCCAATAAAAAGAAAATTAACACAAGCACTGTTACCTTGAAGTAGTCATCCTTCAGTGATGCGTAGATGGCGTCGCATGTCTCGGGGACAATCTGCCTGATGGTCGTCGCACCCACACAAAACTGGTAGCTTATGCTCTTGAACGACTCACCTAGAAAAAGGGTGATTGTTAATGTGAGCTCATATCGTCGAACACAAAGTCAGTAAAAAACACCACAGTACAAAATAAACGATATCGTCGAAGAGATAGTCAATCAGAATGTAAATAATGTATAAGACAAAGTAAATTATTACCTGTGGCCAGGAAGCGTAGGGTGATCGCAAGCCTCTCTGCAGCCGAGATCGACGCCTGAAACGTTGTGTTCTGACGCTCGATCCGAGGTTTGAGAAGAGCAAGCAACTGATCGAACTGTGGCGCTGGCATCCTGCTGTAGTTTGTGAACGCTTGCGGTTCATCGGCACGTAATCCAGCTACCAGGGTGTTGAATGCTCCAAGCTGAGCATGCTGAGCAATGTGGGGACGAATCCACACTTGCCGACCTATCCTTCGACGTCGAACATGACGGATCGCAAGCACTGCAAGTGCCTCAGCGATTTTTCTTCTTTGCTCTGGTGTACGTGGCGCCATTTTTGAATTTTTAATTTTTAATCCGTCACCAACTGCTCACGATACGATAGTTCGCCCCACATCCACCAGTTGCGTGCAGTGAAACATACATGGCGCCATCTTGCGTTGGACCCCACCAGCTGCTAGGAGGCGCTGATGCTCATGTAGTTCGCGCTAAAAACACCAGGTGCGTAGGTGGCAGTCGCGAATCGGGACCGTATATGTGCGCGCCCAGTCGCGCTCCAGTCGGTAGATGTGTACACCCCCAGTCGTAAGTTTTAGTCGGGAAACGGGTCGTGATGAGTCGCGTCGGCCAGTCAGTTTTAGTGCGCGAATCGTATACGGTATGTGTGTACCTGGCATAAGTAACACGTTACTTTCCCAAGACCAGCGTTGTCCCTTTTTAGACGTCAACGTCTGCGCGTGCGCAGCCGGCGTCGCTTTCCCATAGTCTCCCCGCTGTTGCTTTGACAGCGCATGCTTCCCCGTGTGCTGTGGGACTGAATCACTTCTAAATTTAGATGCAGTGTTTAGCCCATCCCGCAGTTCTATGTTTTCGCGCGGCGACTCAAGACGTCCGCCCGGCACATAAGAAGTGGCATGACATGGTGTTGCAACGTTTACTGAATGAATTTCTGAACGACCAGAATTCCCACTCGTTAACGTTAAACATTCTACACACTTTCTTAGAGACCTTACTTCATTTTTGAGCGATTTTAGAGCCTGACTATCTGAAACTGAAGCTTTAGTACTTCCCTCTGAAGCAGAAGCTTTAGACAAATTTGAAGAAGAACTATTCAGACTATCTATAGGACTAGATATATCTAAATTTGCTAGACATGATTTAGACCGTCTCTGTTGCCTAATTACAGACCTGTCACTTAATATAGCCAGACTAAATGCTTCTTCTAGAGATTTCGGGCGATTGGTTTCTACTTACCACATGGTGTTGTCGTCTAATAGTGAATCAAGGAAAGGTGACAGAAGAATCTCGAAGGTGTCAGTCCCCAAGGTGGCAGAAGGAAGATTCCACCCCTTTGCAGCAGCCGTTTCACCCTCACTCTGTACCATGGACATTACTATATACTTTTCAAGTAACTCTTTTCATCAGCAGTTAGTAAAGTCTTTGCTATTACTGCTTTAATGTCATTCCACGACCTAGCACCCTTATGTTTGAAAGCTGTGAACAACAGTTCGTGCAATGTACCAGTTGCGATCGATAGTGCATAGCGATCGATAGTGCATAGCGAATTATGTCAATGGCTACATCAGCCAAAGCACCTGTTCTCTTTATCAGGTCTATCCACTCCCGTAGTGCACCCCTGTCAGTCCCATCCAGCATGGGCACGGACTTGCCATACGATTTAAGAGCTCTGATACAGACTTTGTTACTTCTGTGTTCTAAATTTAACAATTCTCGCTTCTCCCTGCGTTCCTCTCTTTCTTCTCTCACTTCGGTACGCTCCCTAATTTGAAAGAAATATTCCTCATTCTCTTCTCTAACTGCGTCTAAACTATCGGACATAAACCTACTCCACGCATTCAATTTATCTGAATCAGCAGTAAAAGTACCTAGTTCAACCTGACCCTCAAACCACGAGTCAAATTGCTCATGCAGTGCTTCCTCCTTGTGGCGTGTTCTAGGCATTCTTAGTGTGCAGTCTAAATCATGGTAGAAATAAAACATGGTAGAAATAAAACTAAAGAATTGAATCCAACCCGAGAAATATGCCTGTAATGTAGGAAGAAAGTGAAAAGTCTCTCTTGAAGTGTATTACTACGCTCTCGTTCACCTCAAGGCTAAAGTAAATTACCGAAAGTAGTCCGAAATGAAAAAGATTTCTACCGGCGACACGAGGCTTCAGACATACCAGGATACCAGTGTCAAAGACTAATGTTTCCTTAAGAAATGATACTTTTCATCGGATTTCTTGTCGAAAAAGCAATTTAACTTAATTTGTGCCTTGAATAAGATGAAAAGAATAGAGAATCAATAGAAGAAAACTAACACTCCCTACACCCTATCAACTACCAGTCGAAGTCAATAAAAAGTTCTATCAAATTGTAATTAACATTACTGAATTTAAACTGACCTCGAAACACTACTAGTCAACAATAACGTCTACAAAAAATACAAAGCACTAGTCCATAACATCAAAATTAACTAGGTCAGATAATTCAACTTCTAGTTGACATTTATATTAAATACAGTCCAATACAGTCCCCAGTCACAATGTTAAAGTTACAGTCCAATTATAATGCTAATCAAACACGTAGAATTTAACGTCACTGTCAAAAATAGTCACTACTCACTAATATTTGTTGTGTAGCTTCGAACCCAGCGGTTTCAACACGTCGTGGTCACCATTTTGTAAAGTCATCGGCTGGCAGCTGTAGTTGTGTAGGCAGGGAAATCAGTACAGGCAAGTACAAGAAAGGCAGAGTAAAGAGTGAAAGTACAGTGAGAGCTTTTACCCTCAGGTTTATTATTATATAGCGATTTCTGGATCCAAGATGGCATATCACCTGACCAGGTCCTCCAATGGACAGTAAGCATTTCTATGTCCACCAATCAACAGCAAGCATTCTAGTATCACCATGACAACTGTGATCTACCCACCACCACCATGCCTTGGCTTCCCAGATAGCACACAGCCGTCGGGCCGACGTTGGCTATTGGTCGCACCGTTGACACCGACTTTCCACCGTCAGGCCGACGGTGGTGGTCCGACGTTGGTTTTCAATCCCTTTCCAGATTTGAGCCACCGTCGGGCCACCGTCGGGCCGACGGTGGTGGTTCGCCGCTGGTTTTCAAACTTTTGCACATGTGGGCCACCGTCGAGCCACCGTCGGGCCGACGGTGGTGGTCCGCTGCTGGTTTGCATTCATTTTCCACATTTGGGCCACCGTCGAGCCAACGTCGGGCCGACAGTGGTGTCCCACCGCTGGGTTTCAAACTTTTGCTCATGTGGGCCACCGTCGAGCCACCGTCGGGCCGACGGTGGTGGTCCACCGCTGGTTTGCATTCATTTTCCACATTTGGGCCACCGTCAAGCCACCATCAGCCCAGTTCTTTAAATTTGGTTTCCGGCTCAAGTCGCCAGTGGAGTGCGTGCGATCGCTGAGCAGCGTTCTTTTTCAACAAATAACTCCAGAAATCGCAGGAATTTTAAGGAATTATTTAACAGGTTTGTTTATTAATATTTGTAGATTATTTTGTAAAAGTTTTGTAATTTATTACGACGTATTAATTGAATTATTCGTGTTAATACGATTTGAATTTTCCGGTACGGAATGTTGACAGTTCAACTTCGAGTCACCAGTGGAGCACGTGCGATCGTTGAGCAGCGTTCTTTTTCTACAAATAACTCCAGAAATCGCAGGAATTTTAAGGAATTATTTAACAGGTTTGTTTATTAATATGTTTAGATTATTTTGTAAAAGTTTTGTAATTTATTACAAAGTATTAATGGAATTATTCGTGTTAATACGATTGGAATTGTCCATGTTGCCGGAAACATGCATAATTCACAAACCCTGACTACGGGCTTGATATGAGTAGCACCATAGATACCGTTCGTAGCGCGCGTTGCTATGTACAAAGTTAACTTCCGGTAGTAGATTCAAAGGCTTGTCCAGTCCTTACCTGGCCACCGTCGTCGACGGATCAATTGAGCAAATAAGGAAATTGTTGTTCGACAATCATGCCTAAGCACAGTAAAGTCAAGAGTGTTGTGGGACGGTATTCGCAGGCCTTGCTTGATTCAATGGATCGATCCGGTGAGTTGAGTGGCACAAACACCGGGAGTAAAGTTATTGGTCGTACGGCTTCTTCTTCTCGACTCGACATGGCCGACCTGGCCGACCTGGCCGACCTGGAGCCAGCTTCACCGATGCCGTCTACGTCCAAGCGCAAGAGTGTCACTTTGGAGGATATTGCACGATTATTGGATTCCAAGGTAGCAGCGTCGCAGGCGCCCTTGTTAGCTCATCTGGAATGCGCACAAGATGGCGGTGAGCCTTTTATAGATCGTTTGTCGAGCGTGCCGGAAGTGCTTAATGATGACGTCAGAGCGGGGGGAAATGTAACCGTCGTTGATACAACAAGAGATTCGCCGGTTCGCACGAGTGGATCGTGCAATTCCAAGGCCATTCTACGCATGTCGAAAGGTAGTGTACACGCTAATTCTACTATTGTTGCTCGTAAACGTACAGCAGAAGATGAACACTTAATGATAGTGATGAAGGGAGTGATGATTCGATGATGCATGAGTTGATTAGGTTGACAAGGAAACGTGCAAAACATTCTAAAAAACTAAAACTGCTCCCACATAAATATGTAATCTGGAACGAAAAAAAGGGGAAGGTCGGACAGGGGGAATCTACCTGGTTCGAATATCTATCTGCGATTAGGCGAATGGTGCGACGTGGAGATGTACCCCCTGGCTGGGATGAACATATTGACAATCATATGTAATCTATCCTGGAGATGGCCCAGAACTATTCTTGGCACACCTGTCTAACCTACAGTGAAAAAGTGTTTAATATGATAGCAGACAAGCGTCTTCCTAATGGTTGGGAGGATGAAGGGAAAATTGTGGAGATTCGACGAGATGTGTGTGGGTTAGGGAAGCGTATTGAGCTTCAACAAGTAAAACAGGTGTTGGGGTCATCGTTTTCAGACTTTAAAAAGGGAGTAGATGCACGCCCCTGCGTGATCTGGAATAAGGGAGGAACCTGCGGGTTCGAGGGTGATCACTGGGAAGGCGCAGGTCGTTTTATTCATATTTGCACATATTGTGCGTATAAACTTCGGAGGAAGCATGCTCACAAGGAGACTGAATGCCGCTCAAAACAACGTGCATCTGAACTAATTGTTGATGGATCTTCTAACCGTGCATCAAGTTTTTAATTCGCAGTGGGCTTGGCGCTGCGGATGCCTGTGAGAAAGTGCGTATAGCGGGAGTCAGCAAAGACGGGTTCCATCGCAAGTTTACAGATGGCGCCACCATACAGTCATCGTCAAGTCGCCCGGTCGGCCAGTGTCGAAATCAGGTTGGTGCGGTTGTTTCGTCGGTGTCATGTCGGCCTTCAAAGTAACTATTGTCGCCCCCCCCCTGCCTTCTTCCACAGTCGGGTCTGAGCCCCCCCTGATACTAGTTGTCGTCCCCTTATTGCTGTAAAAAATCTTGGTGTTTTGAGGGCCCTTTCCCCCCCCGATTCCAACAAATTTTAGTGATTTTTCCATGAAATTAGTAAAAAGATGTCATATGCCATAAGGTTCCAATCGGTATTATAAGTTTGTAAAAAAGCTGTGGCGGGGCGCCACTTGCAAATTTAATTATTTTTCCGGTCATTGCTATAGCCGGAATCGTTTTATTAATGATTCCTCGAATAGTACGTCTTTTAAGTGGTTTAATCAGAAGCACAGGTCGTTAATTGCAGGCCCTGGGGTGGCTTTAATAGGCAGGGTGCGTAGTACAGTAACTATAGGTACGGTGACACAACGGACACCACCGGTGTTGGATTTGCCTCTGACCGGGCTGGAACCACGCCGTTGCCATGACGATGCCCAAGCATCAAACTGGCTTTCCCGCTGCTTGGGTGACCCCGCTTCAGTGTCTGATACTCTGATTGCTAGGCTGTTGCCTCTGGACAGATTGCATATGGCCCACATGTCTGGTCCTGATACCTCTTGTGGCGCAGATGTCTCCTCTCATAGGGCAGGCTGTTGCCTCCCTATTTGTTCTAATGTTAGCCCAGCCGCTGATATACTTACTGTTTCCTCTTGCAACCCTTGTCAGTTATCTCTTGGTAGGCAGCTTGCTACTGATGTTACTGTTAAAGCTGCGGACTATTGTTCGAGTGTTGTGGATCCTGACAGGGGTTGTACTTCTATTATGTCTTCGGATTTTAACAATCCACACTGTGATGAGCGATGATCGTGTTGCTTTGCTAATAGGGTACCTTTGTTTGCTAAGACAGTGTAATTTGTTCTATTCCGAAGTGACGGGAGATGACGGTCACATGCTGCTTGGTAGGGACATTAAGGCACACAACACTCACCTGATGATCATAGTCAGAACCACAAAGACCACGCACAAGCCTGAGGACGCGTACAGCATCGATCTACCGGCAGGGTCAATGGCAATTCTGAGATTGCCTTGGAGTCCATTATGGATCCTACAAACTGTCTAGATACTAATATGGGTAGACAAACTGGTATGGTCCGCCCAAATAAGGTGTTGGTTCCATCGGTTAAGCACATTCCACCGGTTGAAGTTACAGTTCTTGTTGAATGTCCATTGAAGTTGGGAGAAAAGGACACGCCGGTTGATCTCTATAATGTTGATACAATAGATAACTTTAATGTTCAAATCCCTTACTGTGATGATGTGAAAGTGTTCTGTGATACACCACCCTTCAAATATAAATTACACGTGTTGCAAAATTGGCCGACTTTAAATCATAAAGTTACTATTTCCGAGATTAATAATAATAATATCTCTATTTTTAATAAAGTAAGAGCTTCTGGTCTCCCTAATTATCTGTCGGCGAAATTACTGGTTCCTTCTGGTCTGTTGATAGAAAACTGGAAGACATTATTAGTAGGCTATAGTGATGTGGAGATTATACCATTTTTAGAATTTGGTTGGCCAGCTAATTTTACTGGCACTTCTGTCTGAACTCCAACTGAGGTTAACCATGCCCGCTCTAAGGAAGACCTTTTTGGGATCGACAATTATGTATGGACTGAATTGTCCCACAATGCACTGCTGGGGCCGTTCAATGATCCCCCTTTTTGTCCTTGGGCACAAGTTAGTCCCATTATGACCCGCCCCAAGAAAGATACTGATGAATGTAGAATTATAGTTGATCTTAGTTTTCCAAAGGGGTGTAGTGTTAATTCAGGAATTAACAAAGGGTTTTATTAGGGGAAACCGTACAAATATAATTTGCCGACAATTATGTCGTTAGCTAGGCAGGTGAGTAAATTGGGAAATGACTGTTACATGTGGTCGATTGACCTTGCTAGGGCGTACAGGCAATTAAGAACCTGCCCCTTGAGTGTGCCTTTATTCGGTATTAAAGTGAATAATACATTTTATTTTGACATAGCCCCGCCGTTTGGCTGCAGGACGTCCAGCATGGCCTGTGCCCGGACTACAGCCGTGGTGGTACACTTGATGAACAAAATGGGTTTCTTTGCTTTATGTTCTTTGGACGATTTCATAGGTGTAGAGGAGACATTAGAGAAGGCACAGCAAGCATATACTTACATTCTACATTTGACTAAAATTCTGGGTTTGAAGCTGTCTGTTAAAAAGTGTGTCCCTCCTTCACAAAAATTAATTTGGCTGGGTTATGAGGTAAATTCTGACTGTATGCTTATACGTATCCCTGATGAAAAATTGTTAGATATTTTATTGGAATGCCATGAGTGGGTAGTTGGTCGGTTGGTCACTAGGAAAAATGTTCAGAGATTGGTAGGGCGCTTGCAATTTATTTCTAAGTGTGTGACACCGGCCCGAATTTTTATGAATAGAATTTTGGATTTTCTTAGGGATACCCCATTTTTGGGAAAGGTTGTGGTCACACAGACCTTAGTTAGAGATATCACTTGGTTCCTACGTTTTGCAGAAGGTCATAATAAACTTGTCTTGTTACAGCATCTTCCTAACAAAAAGTGGATAATCGAGTGCGATTCATCATTGTATGGAGGGGGTGCATTCAGTCCAACACATTTTTATTCTAATTGTTACACCCCTCTATTTCTGAAAAATGGTTTTCATATTGCTCAATTAGAAGCAATAAACTTGATTGTGGCCTTACACAATTTGTTGCCCCCTGACCCTCATTTGTATCAAATTATCATTAATACAGATAATGCTGCATCCCAACAGGTGCTATCTTCTGGTGCCGGAAAGGATCCTGTCTTGTGCGCCTGTGCCCGGGAGATCTGGAGGTTCGCCGCCACAAACACCTGCACGGTACAGGTGATTCACAAGCCGGGGAAGGATCTGGTACGGGCAGATGCTCTAAGTAAGTTGTTTTTTTATAATAAATTTAAACGCATCGCCGATGAATTATGTCAGCAGAAATTGTTGTCCAAAATAAATGCCTCTCATGACGGTAATGTACTAGATTTGTCCTTGTGACTCTCTGCCAGTTGATAATTATATTTATTGCCTTTATCAACTTGCAGAGGTTAAGCGCGCACTAGTGGGACGGCTAAGTGTGTACTTTGCGGTGGGACTAACGGCTGGGACCTGGCATAATAAAAGGGTACAGTTCAGGGAGTATCTTGGGTTTTGCAAAAAAGTCGGAGATAACCCAAAAAAAACCAAAATGAAGACGGTAATGTTATATACTTTACATCTAAATGATAAACTGAATACTGAAGGTGCTGTAAGAAATTACTTGAGTGGGGCCAGATCATGGGTAAGACTGTTTAAAGGTAATACTGAAGCATTTGATTGTTATGCGGTATCACTAATCAAAGCCGGCATATATAAGTTAAAAAACAATACTGTAAAGAGGGCGTTTCCCTTGAGAACTAAGCACATTAAAATGATGATTTTGAAATTCAAAAAGATTGGAGATGATGGACTGGTCTTAATTGTTGCTTTGCTAATAGGGTACCTTTGTTTGCTAAGACAGTCTAATTTGTTCTATTCCGAGGTGACGGGAGATGACGGTCACATGCTGCTCGGTAGGGACATCAAGGCACACAACACTCACCTGATGATCATAGTCAGAACCACAAAGACCACGCACAAGCCTGAGGACGCATACAGCATCGATCTACCGGCAGGGTCAAACCACACCTTCTGCCCGGTGTACGCGTGGAACAAGTACACCAGCCTGAAGGCGACGCATGAGGGCGCCCCAGCGTTCATGTTGAGAAATGGCCATCCTCTGACTGCTACAGTGTTTAACAAGTGCATGCAAGCTGCATTGAAAGATATGTGGATCCCTTGGTGGCCGTTAGTGACTTGCCATAACCTATGGCACGGGGGAGCTAAAGAATACGCAAGAGTGGGCATGCCACTAGAGTCCATAAAAACAATCGGTAGATGGAAATCTAACAGTGTGTTCAATTATGTTAATAAAAATGTTTTCTAGGGAGGAACCATTATCTCTTGTGTCCCAATTTGGCTGAGAGATTATGGCTCCTATGTCCCTGATATGAAAGTGCTGAATGCAATGATTGTGCAAATGTGTGTGAGTGAGCCAGATGTGAGCTGAAGATGTGACCGTGATCTACCCGAGCTGCTGCCTCATGTCTTCTGTGAAATTATACAGTATCTTCAGAAATGTATCATACATCATCATATATCATATGATAGTACAGTCATAGATATGACCTGCACATAAGTAATGAAATAATGTAATAGTAAAATGTGACCTAATAGATGACCTGCATATAAGTAATGACCATTAGGAAAAGTGATAAAGACACAGGTTGTACTACCTGTTGAATTTAGAGTAATAATAGCTAAATAGTCCAATTGTACTATTGGAATAGCTACTATAAATATGTTCACAAAGGTGTAGGAAACAAGGCTGCTGTGAAAATTTATTAAGCCTGATTAATAAATTGATTAGCCCAAAAAGAATTATCTGTGTCTGGTTTTGAATTATCCGGTACGGAATGTTGACGAAACACCGCCATCTTGTTTTTTTCTGACAAGACACTTGTCAATACGTACAGTTGCAAAATATTAGTTTTATTCAAAATTAATAGATATCAAGAACCCTAACCTTATAAATTTAATATAATCTTTTTGGTAACGATGTTGTCTATATGTGTACCAAGCGATTTGTTTCTACATGGTGTGGTTGTAGAGATATTTCACTTTTTCTGTATTTAATTAAGCACTAACCCTAACCCATACCCATACAGAAAAGGGAACATATCTCTACAACCACACCATGTAGAAACAAATCGCTTGGTACACATCTATAGACAATATCGTTACCAAAAAGATTATATTAAATTTATACGGTTAGGGTTCTCGATTTCTATTAATTTTGAATAAAACTAATATTTTGCACTGGCCTACCAGAGGAGGTCATCGGCTACCTACAGGAGGATGAGGCACCCAGTTAGGCCAGTACCAAAAAGATTATATTAAATTTTTAAGGTTTTCTATTCATTTTGAATAAATATATTGTGTGGCAGCCGCCGTCGGGCCGACGTGGCAGCCGCCGTCGGGCCGACGTTGGTTTGTCCAACCTCCCACCGTCGGCTCAATGGCGGTGGCTGCCATCGGGCCTACGGCGGCGGCCGCCATCGGGCCGACGGGGAGGTTGGACAAAACAACGTCGGCCCGACGGCGGTTTCCACCGTTGGGCCGACGGCGCGGCCGCCGTCGGGCCGACGGCTGTGTGCTATCTGGGTTGTGTCTGGGTGTGCAGTGATCCGTGACTAACCATTAGGGGGGGGGGAGGGGGTTGTGAGCAGAGCTCCTAAGGCCCTTCCACACTAACAGTAGTGCCCCTTTCACACTATCTATAGAATACACAATGTCTATTTAAGTAAAGGATCACCAGCACCACATAATATACTAATGCCCCTGGCCCTATATCATTTACCTTTATAGACCATATGTAATCCCTTACAAACCAGTTCACATTCCCCACCAATGTGTTTTATCGGAATATTTTACATGTAACACTGTCTCACAAGCTACTAAACTGCTTTTATGGAACTACACATATAATGAGTATATTATATGGAATAATTCTTTTGATATCACAACAAAGCATTGTTATATATGAAGAAGATGGAAAAATTTGATTTGTGATGGGACATGCATTACGGTGTCAGAAATTAAATTTTGTTTCTTTGTGACCAGTGTTTAATGTAGATACTGCACTTTGTGCTTTAAAAGGTATCTTTCCTGTTGTACTTCAGCATCCCATACCAATAATCTGGTCAACATCTGTGATACTGTACTTAAATGATGGTGGTGTCACATTGTAACGCATGGGACGCTCTGTGCATCAACATTCTTTGAAGCCTAATCACATCAACCCCCCCCCCCCCCCACACACACACCTATAGAGTCGATGTGGGATCTGGCGAGTCAGGGGGCGGGTCAGACAACTACTGACGCCGCGGAGAGCAGATGGTTCAATAAACCAAGTTGAAGCGTACTCTAATTGAATCTTGGTGTTCTTCCGTGAGTGACCATGAGAGAGGGAGTCGGAGGGCCGTGGGCCATTACATTGGTGCCGTGACCAGCTCGCCTTCTTGGACCTGGACCATGGACTCCGAAGGTAGGTTCTCTTCGTAATAATTTATTATGGAGGGGACGACGGCAGGTCAACTGCGTAGTGGGTGCCGGTACCAAATTGATGGTACGAGGAGTCCCGACGCGGAAGGACCGCCGACGGGCGTGGACACTTCTGTGGTGAATACACTGCACCACGCTCATTATTCGCCTGTTGGGGATGTTTGTGAAACTTTCATTCCTAATACAGGTGCCGGCGTCATAGGGGAGCGTCGCCAGGTGTCGGTAGGTCGGGGGGGCGTAGCCACTCCCGCGCCAGCGCCGGTGGTGTCGCCTAGGATTGCTGAAGGCGTTACAGGGTCTGATAGCTATTGGACGCAGTTAGCGCAACTGAGTGCCAGTCCACCGCCTGGTATTGCGCCGTTGTTTACACCGGTGGCAGTACAGGGCGGGGGGGTGTGACGCGCAGTTGGGTACTCGTTCGGGGTTGAAGAATGTCGTGGCCTCAGACGTAATGCAAAATGTTCTCACGGTTGATAAAGATACTGTAGAGGGCATTGCGGGGAGTGCTATGAAGGTGGGCTTCGCTCCTGATGCTATACGGTCTCTGTCGATCAATACTGATTCGGGGGCAGGTGTACATGAGGGTAGCAGTTCAATTGTGTATCGTGATGATTTAGGTCTGGGCGTACGCGGGAGTCCTGTGCGAGAAGTGCCTCTGGAGTATTCGCCGTAGGGGAGTTCAGTTGTCCGTTCTGTGGGGATGGGAGCTGAGCGCAGTGGTCTCCATATTCCCTGTCGTAGGGAGATTTCCCAGGCTTTGGAGGCAGGGCTCGTAGCTGATGACTCGTTGACGTTTACGTTAGAGCATGATTTGGTTATGGGTCGTACATTTTCTGGGTCGCAGTCGGAGGTAGAGCATCAAGAATCGATGCGTATTCGCCATCTGCGGGCTTGGAAGCGTCTCCAGTTTGACCGGATGGCGGGGAAGAGACGGGCGTTGGATGATTTGAGGGTCTCCAATGCTGCATCCTTCGCACACGATTTAGCTGATCTAAATGCGGCACGCCGCATCTCCGCAGAAGAGGTAAATTCTAACCGGATTTTGGTTGAGGAGCAGCAAGCTGCTTTTATGAGACAGACGGAGGATTTATCTATGCGTGAGGCCCTGAATGTTCAATTGCAAGGCGAGAATCAGAGATGTGAACAGTTGCTAGCTGCCGAGAGGTCTAGCATTGATTCTGCTCTGGAGGCCCTTGCAGGTGAGCGCGCAGCTTTTCAGGCTGAGAAACTGGCATTTCAACGCGGTTTAGGGCTTGGGGATAGTTGTGCGAAGGTAGCTGAGTCTACGCAGTTAGATAACCGCGAGACGCAGTACCCGGTGCATAGTGCGCGCCTGGCTTCCGCGGGTAGCTCGCCGCATTTGCCGGCGCCTTCTAAGGGGAGCGGTGGTGGATGGGGGGGTCCTAGGGAGCCGGGGCGCTCTTCTGGGGATGTTACTTCTCGGGGGGGGGGGGGGGGTTCTGTGCAACATCGACGGGGTGTTGTTCAGGATTCCATATACGTGGGTAATACTCATGATGAGGTACGGAGTGAGAGGATTCCTGACCCGGGGGCTGTGGGCAGTGACGCGTTACCCATCGCATCATTGCCTGGACTGCCGGTGGGTCGCCAGTACTCAGTCGAAGAGATGTGGTTGTTCCGGAATCATCCAGCAATAATGGATGTTATTCGCGGGCCTGCTTCGATTGGGGGTGGGGCCGGATGGGAGTTGTGTAATCGGGATACGTTAGAACTTGATGAAAATGTTTTAAAGTATCCTGTGGCGGGTTCTGCGCGTATTCCGACGTTGCGTCCTAAGCCATTCACAGGTATTAAACAAGAGTGGAATACTTGGTGGCAGGATTTTACGTTGGATATGCGGTCCAACTTGTGGGATGAGAGGGTAGCTCTCATTCAACTGTTACCTCTGCTGAGGAATGGGCCGGCGCAGGACTGTGTGGACGCGTGGAGGCGCCATGGGTTGACGACGATGAGGGAGTTGCTTCCTATCATCTCGTATAAGTACCGTCCAGTGGACCCCATGGCGCGCTGGTATCAGTGGAAGAAGCGCGTCCAAACTGCCCGTGATGGATCGTACCGTGCGTACGATCTGCAGCTGCAGGTTGATGGGCGGGAGGCTGCAAGAGATACTGGGATGAGTGAGCGTCCAATCGAGACTAAGCTAGTCGAACGTTTTGTGTGCTCACTCCTTGATCCTGGGGAGCAGCATGCCGCCTATGACCGTTGGCGGCCGGGTAAATCATCTCTGGAGGAGATGTTTGAGGTAGTCGACGATTACTGCGCCAAGGCACTGCGTGCTGGCCGGTCGACTGCGGTGGAGGCTATTCGGCTATCAGATGGGTCGGATAGTGAGTTTGAGGTGGAGGTGGCTGCGTATACCGCGCCACAGGATCCTCGGCGTGGTGGCAGCGGTAGTTACTCTCGGGGGAGGTCTGGGGGGAGCTATCGCGGTGGTAATACCTTCCGCGGTTCGTCAGGCGGTGGCTATCGTGAGGGTGGCAATTTCCGTACGGGCTCGGGCTCGGGGAGGGGGGGGGGGTTGAGTGCGTGATGTGATAGGGGAGCAGAAATCTGCTACGCAGGTAGCGACGGGTGGACCTGGTTCATCTGGGTTATCTGCGTGCAGGCGCGTAGCTAAGAAAGATACGCGTGCTCGTGATCACGAGTGTGGTCGTTGCTTTGCTTTTGGTCATTGGCCTAAACAATGTACTGGGCTGAAGCGTACTCTCGAGGAGGCTGTGATGGCCGGTGATCGCGAGGGTAGTGACAACTCAGGGGTTGATCGGGCTAGGTTGGCGCGTCTCCGTAAAGACAGGGACGCAAAGGCTAAGCCTCATTTAAACACCTAGGGTTGGACCGTTTGGGCTTAGGCTCAACCCAATTGGCAAGCCCGGATACCGCCAAAACGGATGCGTGTTAACTGTCGAGGAAGCCGGTGTGCAGTCTGATGCTAGCACGGGACCGCCGGTAATCGCCCCTGGTGATTATATCCCAGTGGAGTCGGTATTGTGGGATGGCATGGAGCAGATAGCGCGTTGCGTTTCTGCTTTGGCTCCCGCACCTTTGGACGCCTGTATGCAGTTTATAGTACAGCGTCATGGGTGCGACCTGTCTCACCCTTGTGGTAAACGCCTGTTCGTGGATTCCACTTTTTGGTCTTTGGACGGAAAATGGTGGTATGTGAGACTGTGCGTTAGAGGGACTATCGGGTATTTTTTAGTAGACAGTGGGGCTGCGGTCACATGTGTTGGATGGAAATTCTTCGATAAGTTGGATGGTGATAAGGTGTTTTTCGATAATAGCGTGAAGCCTGTCACTGTCACCGGTGAGCCACTCAAGCAGTACGGTCAAGCCATACTATCTCTGGAGATCGGAGGGAAAATATTTCAATATGCCCCTACTGTTTCCGATATTTCAGAAGATGGTATTTTGGGTGCGGAATTTTTTTAGTATTATGGTTGTGAGCTGCGACAGGCTGGCAGCCTATATCTTCAATATCCGTATCAACTCACGGTGCAGTGTGAATTGCGTCACGATAGTCAGACTGTGTCTGCTGTTGCGCAGGATATTCGCATTGCTCCGATGACCGGCTGTGATGTTAAAATAACAGCTGTAGGGGTCGACGGTGATCACCAGAGCCTATTTGAACCGATGGTCTCAGAATTGCATGAGCTGGGATTGGTAGGTCAGAATACGCTAGTGTGGAGTCCTGTTGACTCAGTTGTGCCTGTGTTTAATCCGAATCGGTATGCGGTTAGGTTACAGAGGGGTATGACTATCGGGTTGTTAAGTGAAGCTACTAACTTTGGTAATGTTCATTGTGAATACGCTAAGGCGGTGTTGAATAAACAATCCGGTGTGAACATTGCTCGCGGTGACGAGGTCGCTGAGTCAGCTGTTGTTGCAGTTGATCCAGTGGACGGGGTTAGCGCGGGGCGGTGTTGTGCAGTCAGCTGTTCGCAGTTACATGGTAATTGGGGCAGTGGGTGGCCTGAACTGCGTGTCGTGCGGGCGGCGCAGTTGGATTGCCCCTCTAGTGTTGTGAGTAGTAGAGGGGAAGTGGGCGTTGCTGCGTTGGGGGAGGTAGCCGGTGCGGTTACTTTTGGTACTACGGAAGAGTGCGTGGCGCCTTCTGTGGTATCTGGGGCCCTCGATGGAAGCTTGGCTGCCCATCTTATACCTTTGGCTATGGGGTGTGAGGTGGTTGATGAGTCTGATCGCTCTCAGGTTGTGGAATTTCTGGGTAGGAATATTCAGGTTTTCGCGGTGCCTGGTGAGACGTTAGGCTGGACTGTGTGGTGAAGCATGGCATAGATTTCGGTGAGTCTGCTGCTTTTAGGATTCCCTATCGGCAGTTTGTGCATTCTAAGAAAGAAGCACTTGAGGCGGAGCTGGATAAGCTCTTAGATAGTGGAGTGATTAGGAGTAGTGATTCACCATGGAGTTCACCTGTCCATTTAGTCAAGAAGAAAGATGGTTCGATCCGTTTTTGCATTGACTATAAAAAACTCATTACTGTGACGTGGAAGAATGCTTACCCGTTACCGCGCATAGATGAGTCGCTTGAGAGTTTGGGGGGGAATGAGTGGTTTTGCACTCTGGATCTGCAATCTGGTTATCATCAGGTGGCGATGGATCCGGATGATATTGCTGAGACTGCTTTTAGTACTCACCTAGGCTTGTTCGAGTGGAACGTGATGCCGTTTGGATTGTGTAATGCTCCAGCCACGTTCGAAAAGATGATGACGGATATGCTGGCTGGTCTTCATTGGAAGATCTGCTTGGTGTATTTGGATGATATCATTGTCTTTGGTCGAACACTAACCGAATGCCAGGATCCGCTTCAAGCAGTGTTTGATCGTTTGCGTTCCTATGGGCTGAGACTCAAGGCTTCAAAGTGTAGGCTTTTTAAGCGTGAGACGCAGTACCTGGGGCGCGTGGTTTCTGCGAAGGGGATTAAGGCGGACCCGGAAAAGCTCTCTGCAATTGCAGGGTGGCCCAGGCCTGAGGATATGAAGGAAGTGAGATCATTCCTTGGGTTTGTGTCATATTACCGCAATTTCATTGCTGATTTTGCGCGGTTGGCTGTTCCTCTGCAGGACTTAGTCATTACCGTGAGGAAAATAAAATTTGTGTGGAGCGACGCTCAGGAAGCGGCATTTCTAGGCTTGAAAGGTGCCTTTACTCAGACCCCAGTGCTGCGATATCCGTGGGCTGTGGGGCAGTTCATTCTGGACACTGATGCGTCGGGGTTTGCAATCTGGGGCGTGTTGAGTCAGGTTCAGGATGGGGTGGAGGTCCCGTTGTCTTTTGCAAGTAATAAACTTAATAAAGCGCAGCGGAATTATTGCATGACGAAGCGTGAGTTGATGGCTATCGTCGTGTATAGCAAGAAGTGGAAACATTTCTTGATAGGGTCGGATTTTATTATCCGGACAGATCATCATTCTCTTCGTTGGTTGTTGAATTTCAAGGAGGCGGAGGGGATGATGGGGCATTGGTTGGCCACTTTTCTGAATATGGTGTGACGAATGAGCATATTGTCTACAGGAAGGGAGTGGACCATATCAACGCAGATAGTCTGAGTAGAATCCCGGTTCGTAAGTGCGGCCGGGGTGATTGCACAGACTGTGGCGTGCATAATTGTGTGCTGGCAGCAATCTCTGCGATGCGTCTGGTGGACATAGATGATGATGAACTTTGGACGTAATCAGAGGTTCGCCTGGCACAGCGCCAAGATCCCTCCATACTGCGTGTGATCAAGTGGTTGGAGGAAGGCCGCTCCAAGCCTTTGCGTGACGAGCTGGCGGTGGAGAATGCAGAGACTCGTAAGATTATAAATCAATGGGATCTGCTGGAACTGCGTGAAGGTGTGCTCTGCAGGTGGAAGGTAGTGGGTGAAGACCTATGCAGTCGCCTGCAGATCGTTGTGCCATTTGCGTTGCGCGATGATGTGTTGTTGTTTTGTCATGGGCATTCTACAGCTACGCACTTTGGGCGTGTTTGCTCCACCAAACGTTTGGCTTGGCGGTTCTATTGGCCTGGCATGACTTCTGATATTAGGCGGTGGGTACGCACTTACCATAAGTGTCAGGTGGTTAAGCCTGGTGAGGGGATTGCTAAGCTACCGTTGACTCAGGAATTGTCTGGGCATCGGTGGCGCCGTCTAGCGTGTGACTTTGTGTCTGGGTTTAAGACGACGTCGAGGGGTAATGTAGTGATGATGGTAGTCCAAGACTATTACACTAAGTATGTGCAAGTGTACCCCTTAAAAGATCACACCTCACCCACTGCAGCGCAGGCATTGGTGGATAACTGGGTATTGATATTCGGTGCCCCAATGCGGATCCATTTGGATCAGGGACGGGAATTTGATTCCACACTGTTTCAGTCCATGTTGCGCTTGTTGGGCGTTAGAAAAACGCGTACAAACCCGTACTGTCCGCAGTCGGATGGTATGGTAGAGCGCTTTAATAAGACGCTAATATCTGCATTGGCTTGTACCGTGAATGACTTTCAAGATGATTGGGATTTACAGGTCAAGTTTGTGGCACACGCATATAACTGTACGGAGCATGCATCTACGGGTATGACTCCTAACAGGTTACTATTTGGGGAGGAGCTCCGACTGGCAGCTGATTTGCAGTTTGGGGTGGTGAATCGTCAAGTATGCCGACCTTGTGAGATCGTGTTTGTAAGATGGTTGGAGCATTGCTTTCACCACGCGTATAGCGCAGTTCACGATGCTTTGGGTCGGGCAGCGGTTCATCAGAAATCTGACTATGGGCCTGCTGCGTGGCGCCAGTTCAAGGTGGGAGATCGGGTAGTGCGGTATCATGCGCCGCTAGCTCGGGTCAAGCTCGCGAAGAACTGGGATGGTCCCTTTACTATAACAGAAGTTGTCTCTGACACCACAGTTATTATGAAGGGCAAGGATGGGAAATACCGTAAATCTAATGTTAGACGTCTTAAGCTTTACACCGAGCAGATGTCTAGAAACGCTGGATGCACATGTAGGGGACGGGCCCGCACCTGCGAGGGTGGAGGCTGGCACTATAGATGCATTCAGTCGGAAGAAAGTGCCTGGGCTTCCAGTTACTGCGGGAGAGGCTATGCGCCCTAAGCGTCATAGGCCTGATAAACGGTAAAATAAACGTTGGCATCGTTCTAGATCAGTGTCTGAGGCCGATAGTGTTGTTTCTGTACGCAGTAGCTCGGGGAGTGACAGCAACTTTGTACCAGTTAGACAGGGTTCTGATGTGGGCTCAGATGCACCGCCTGTGCGGCGATCTGAGCGTTTAGCATTACGATGCAGATAACTGGTCTGGGTGGAGTAGCGGGTATTAGGCTGCTCCACCCTGGTGTTGCCTGGTCTCCAGGTGTTGGGGGTACATGAGATACTCCAATCCCTGTCTCACAACGAGTAACGCAGTACATATGTTCAGTTAAACTTTGCTACGCAGTTATTTGAGGGTAGTGGGGAAAGACCGGGGACCCCGGGGGCGCCAATGAATGGGCGCAGTAACTACTGTTCTGCGTAATGCCCCTGCCTAAGCCATGTGTTTATTATCTGCTATTTCTTGTCTAACGCATTGGTTATAGTTGACGGGGCGTACTGCGTGTTAGCTGCTGTCACCGCGGGAGTGTTTATGTTTACTGGCGTAACTGGGTCACTTATAGCATGTGCGTGTAACTGGGCGAGTGAGTTGCTGACACTACGCAGTGCGTGTGGTTGTTGTTGTTAGGTACTGCGTGAGTGGCGGGGATCTGTTGCCAGGGGTGGCCCAGTATTGTGCACTAGCTGGCGGGCGGCCCGTGTGGTAGAGCTAACTAGGTCACCCGTATATTCTGCGGTCGGGGATTCTCCATGATCACTTGGTGAGGTGAAGTCAGCGGTACTGCGGGGGCCGGGGAATACCACCGTCGGGTGGTTTGGTTGGTTCCTATGTAGGTCACGCTAGTTGTACCGGTGGCGAACCTGGTGTTTCGTGGGTGAAGTAGGCGCTCTCTGGTTGGTACGCCGGCGGGACTCTGCGGTTCTGTGGTCGAGCACGTGGAGCCAGTCACTCTACCGGCTGCCGGCAGACGAGGTGGGTGTTTTTGTTTCTCGATATTTCTCCCATCTCCGCATACTCTGTTTTGTTGTTTGGTTGTGTCCTCTTGTACATTGAGTATCGCAAGGCCGGCCAAGTCTGTTTGTCTGTGCATTTAGGCGCACAAGCCGGACACAGTGTGTGAGGCGATCGTCGGTGGTGAGGGAGAGACGGCTGAGCTGCCTTGGCAGTTCGTCGTGTTTCTATCATGGCCGATGATGAGTTAGCTTCGCCCGGCTCCCCTTTGCGGGATGTCGAGGCCGACACTTCCCTCGATCTTCTCTTCGCAGAGGTTGAGGGTCGCAACGGCGGGGATATGTCGTGTTTAGGCACGATTAGACCGATAGGCGGTGGGACTGTTGCCTTAGCAATGTCTCCATCGCTGTCTAGCCCGCTGCTGTCGCCCATGTTGACGGTGTCCAGGGGCCCTCAGAGAGGTGCGGATGTCGGGCTGGTGTCTCCATTAGGAATTGCTAGCCTGTCGCTGCGCTCTCCTGAAGGGCTGGTGATGCCGCAGCGCGAGTCCTCTAGGATAGGGGCTGATCGGACTATGGTTAGTTCTGACGAGCTGGCACGCTTTCGAGTGTGGCAGGCCGCTCAGGCGACGACGGTCGGGTCAGCATGTTCATCCGGTACGGATCCGTTCTCTCTTAGCCCAGCTGAAGGGAGGATGGCCCAGTCTCTCGGCGGTGGTTCGCCTGGTTCACGCCAGGTGGCGCCACCAGCCGCAGTTGCTGGCCGACCTCTTGCGAATACGCTCGTGAGCTCTGGGGAAGTAGGGACTAGCGCCTCTGGGCAGCTGGTTCTGGCACCTCATGACAGTGGGCGGACAGCAGGGGGAGGTTCTGGGGTGCGATGGACGTAGACCCGGTCATGTCTACCCCGGTTGTGGGCAGTGAGCAGCTTAGGCCTCCTGCCCCTTCCACAGTGTCTGTAGCCCTATCGGAGGCGCAGGTGAGGACTGTGGTGCGGAAAGCAAAGGCTTCCGTACTGTGTGACACTGTCCCTCAGCCTGGTATGGGCAAGGTGAAAACACCGCCTAAAGTGTCGTACGGCTCGTATGACTATCGCTATCGGAATAGCGATGGGTCATTACGAGACGTACCTGTTGACGTCGTTGTGACTCCAGCCTCGGGTGAGTCGGTTCGTGAGAGCTCGTCGGAGTCGGTCGCCTCTGGCACCGTGGTTGTTCCAGTGGAACAACCCGCGGCGGTGGGAGGAAAGACTGACGGATCGACTGGGCGCGTAGCGTCCATGATCGCCTGTTGGCGGAGCAACGGCGGGTATGGTGTTGAACTCGGGTATGAGATCACCGAGGACCCGCTTCCGTCGTCTGAGTGGATCGTCCGGTCACGTAGTGGTGGCCCCGTTAAGCTTGCGCGGTTCCTTTCAGGGAACGTGGTGGGCTTGACAGAGACGAGCCTGTCGCGACTGTGGCATCACCCTCATGACAAGCCACGTAGTCTCAGAGCCTATGCGACTTGGCAGAAGGGGTATAGGCAGATCGTCCGGCCATATGCTAATGACGGAGAGTATGAAGTCTCCGACGATGAAGGCTGGGCAGACCCCGAGAGTCATCCTGTGACTCCGCTGAGGTGGTATAGACAGTGGGTAAATCTATTATACCGCACGCTATCCTTTCCAGCGGAACGGGAGGGCTATACCAAACAGGAACTGGCGTGTCTTGGCTATGTTCGAAGGGTGTTCCATCCGGGACAGGCTTGCCTGTTCTGTGAGGTACACCGTGTCGGAAATAGGCGTTTCCCAAAGCTGTTCCTGCGGTGGGCGCAGTTGGCTCGTCACATTTGTGAGGAACATCTGCACACCGCGCCTCTATGGAGGTGTGTGCGTCCATTCAACGCGGTGACGGGTTGTGAGGGGTGTCCTACATTTAAGACTTTGGGACAATACTTCGCAACAAGGCGCCGCGGTGTGATGATCGCGCACCTCATGGAGGGCCACGGTCGGGTGATGGACGACGTGGTGGCAGGGCTCAGTGAGATCCAATGGAATCCTGACTCCAAATCACGGCGCACAGTGACCTTCTCGATGAAGCAGCGCCCTGACTTCTACCTGGTCAAGGAGACACTTGCACTGCCACGGCAGCACAGGTTGATTGCCTTGCACCTCTATGACAGAGGGTCGGCGGAGCTGCATCGCGAACGGTTTATAGCCGGTCGCGGGGCATCTTCGGTGAGGCGGGGAAGAGGTCGTGGGGCGGTGCCCGGGAAGAGGGAGATACTGCGGCCGGGTGCAACAGGTGGCGCAGCGAACTCTGGGGGGCAAGCGAAGGTCGGCCGGGGTAAGGGGAGAGGGAAGCGAACCTCGTCCCTGGTGTCGCTCCATGGTAGCTCTGCTATCGCGTTGGAGCAGCATCAAGGGTCAGACAGGTCGGCCTCTCCGCCTCCACCTCCGCCGCCGCCGCCTCCGTCTTCAGCTCAGGGCGTGAAGGATTGGCCTGAGTTGCCAGTCGCAGCCGGGGCTGGAGTGGAGGAAGGCGGTAAAGGGCGGCATCGCAAACGCCGGAAGTTGGCAGCGGTGCAGCCACCCGACACGCTGAGTGCGGTGGTGGCACGCGGTCCGGCTCCGGCGGCGACAACCCAGGTAGCATCGGTTTCTCAGCCGGTGTCGCTGGGTCAGGTTCCGCGGCGTCGTGTGACGGCCGCTGCGGGATCTGCCTCCCAGCTGGCGATGACAGCGTCATTGAGTCAGGGGATAGAGCCGGTAGGGACTGCTGCGGTGGTTGCCTGTCCTGCTGCGAGTCCTGTGGTTGCGTGGCCGGTGGTGAAGATCGTCCCGGTAGCCGACCACGGTATTGTACTCGGGCTGGACGGCATAACGCAGCGCCTCTGCGAGGCCAATCGTTTGGACGTGACGTCGAGGATTACTGAGTCGGTCAACGGCCTGGTTAAAGCCTTCATAGAGGGCTTTGACACGGTTGTGGCACAGACTCAGGAAACTCTGGTATGCCAGGCTGAGGGTAGGCGCGGTGCGGACTTTGACTGTGTTGTGGAGGACAAAAAGATTGTCGAACGCAAGTTAGAGGCATCGCGCGAGCAGAGGGCTCGGCAGGCTGAGGTCATAAATGATATAGATATGACCTTCCATGCCTCTTTCCGTCGGGACTTCAGAAGCTGGGATGGATCACTAAGATCCTTAGATCTAACCGGCTTCAGCATCGAGGATCGGCTGCACGGACTGCTGGCTAGCTTGGTGTCTGCTGCTGCTATGGCACATCGGACCCTGCTCAGTCGCACGGCTAGTGCCCCACTTGATGTAGACGACGATGTTTAGATGACAAGTGGCGGGAAGGTGAGTGGTGACTAGCTGCTCGCGCAGTTGGGCATTGCTCTCTCCTGCTCTAGGGATTTTGGACGTCTCGTCGGAAAATTCAGATGACAGGTGACGGGGTGGTGAACGATGGCTGACTGGTAACGCGGTTAGCTGTTGCTCTCTCTCGTCCGAGGGATTCTGGATTGAACGGGACAATCAGATGACAGGTGGCAGTTAAGGCTAGCATGGACTGACTGCTCGCGTAGGTAGTCTGTGCGGGCCCTGTCTGAGGGATTTTGGGTGTCACGCAAAACCCAGTTGTGGTAACTGCTTTGTGACACAGGGAACAGATATCTCCTCCATATGGTATCCAGAGGATCCTGTTTGCAAAAACCGCATGGGGCCCACAATGTAACCTATATTAAAGCTAGAAATTGAAAACATCCAACTATATGCAGATGACACTGTGGTCTATGCTGCAGGCAAAACAACCGAAGAAATAGAAACGAAACTGAATCTAACACTAACAAAACTAATCGAGTGGTGCCAACTAAATAGGATAACCATAAACAACGGCAAATCAAAAACAGTACTATTTGTTACCAGGCTAACAAGTAACGAGAAAATAAAGTGTCTTCTGGGAAAAACCGAACTAGAACAAGTAGACAACTACCGATATCTGGGAGTGGATCTAGACAGATACCTAAATTATGACCTCTGCATAACAAATACTATCAAAAAAGTAAACCATAAAATATGGCTACTGGCTAAACTGAGATACTACATGACTGAAAGCATGGCAATTAAAATATATAAAGGCATGATCCTCCCCTACTTTGACTATGGCGATGTAATATACATGGGATGAAATACAAAACTATTAAACAAACTACAGGTGCTACAAAATAGAGCCCTCAAAGTATGCCTTTAGGTGAACAAAAGATATCCCACAATCGAATTACACAAAAAATGCAATGCAACACTACTAACGAGTAGAAGGGAAACACACCTCAAAATACTGGCACACCATTACACCACAAAACCAGGCTACACAGCACCCCCCCCTGTAGGGACACCAGGCAAATGGCAGCCCCAGTGCTACTGACAGCAATAAGTAACACCAAAATTTATGAGAGAAGTGTACTGGCCATGGCGGCACATGCCTGGAATAATCAACCCACACAACAACGGGCAATCGAAAGCATGGACCACTATAAAAGGTCCTTAAAGAAAACATAATACACAACCACCTACTGAAGAAACAATATCTCACCTGATCTTGGGCGCAGTCACTGCTTGCTGTGTTCTGGCACAAAAAGCAAAAGACCGGCCAGAAAAGATGGTAGATATTACAAATACGGAAACTAGCCCTACTAAGTACTAAGGAATTCGAAATGACTATCACCATAGGGCGCAGTCCGTCTGGGTATGTGTACTGGCACAAACCAAAGCAGAACCAGTCAGGCCACGGTCATGCATCCGAATCACCCTGAAATACAAAATGGCTAACCATATAACACAGCCATCCCACCTAGTCACAGTCCTGAAGAGTTCAGGGGTGTTCTGGCACACTGGTGTACTATCTAAGGACAAGGATGCTGTAACAAACCACAATGGGATGGGATCCTCTCCCACAGGCCTGTATGTCATCTGCGTAGATGTACATAGTAGGCTAAGTTATCATATACAGGTTAGGAAAAAACTTGAAAATTAAAAAAAAAAAAATATAGAAACTACTAACACCCAAAACTGCAAAGGTTGGCCCGAGAAAGATCAGGTAAAGACTCCTGAGTGCGGGACCAGATCAATCCACTATCACAGCTGTCCAGCGTTGAAAACAAGCACCCTCACGGGAGCTTATACATTATGAGCAGAATAAAAAACTTGTCACACAAAAAAAAAGAAAAAAAAGAAAAAAGAAAAAAAAGTGCCATCTGTGGTAACTGCTTTGTGACACAGGAAACAGATATCTCCTCCATGTGGTATCCAGAGGATCCTGTTTGCAAAAACCGTATGGGGCCCACAATGTAACCTATATTTTTTGCTGGCTGGGCTGGGTAGCTTTCCACCTTTGGGGCACCGTTGGGCCAACGGTGGTATATGCTGCTATGGGTGGCTTGCCAACGTTGGGCCAACGGTGGGTCAGTGGACAAAACAACGCTGCAAAACAACGCTGGCCCAACATCGTTTTGCCACCATTGGCCCAACAGTGCAGTCACCGTCGGCCCGACAGCTCTGTGCTATCTGGGTAGTGGCCGACATCGATTACCACAGTCCGGACCATTCGAATCATTCCGGTCATCAGAATTTCAAATAGAACACCCCGAGCTGTACCTAAATTTTAAAAATGGGCCGTGGGCAAAATGATCCGACTCCAATGCCGCATGTCCTGGCTGGGTGCATCAGGAGCAATGCCATCACATTTGTGCTGGTAGGCCTACAGGTCGTAGTCTCAGCCTGTATGGCTATGTAGCTACCAGTAGGCATACAAGTGCCACAAGTTTTTGTTTGTTTTTTTTCTTCTCATAAATATGACCACCCAGATTAATGAAATGGACATAGGGCCTATAACTAAACTATGCAATCATAAAATACTTTAAATCCTATCTTGGTGTAGATATATTTTTTTGGTGGGGTTTTGGATTAATCCATATTTTCCAACCCTAAGCACATTCGCTTATGCAACCAGAGTTTGTAGGATCTGCGTATGAGCAAACAAAACATGGCTGGGATGATCCGAGGTGATTAATCGATGTCGGCCAAAAATTGATGTTATTCAATTTACCTGCTTGAGGGAGGAGGTGGGGCGCAGATAGCAATTTTGTTCACACTACCACCCAAATATAACCGGAGAACGGCTCTGAATCGTAGAATGTGCTTTTTGTTTGTTGTTTTACATCCTAGCAACATTTAAGGTCATATCAGGATGGGTACCGACTTGTGACAGTGCGCACTCTTGGCAACTTTATAGTGCTACCCCACTGGAAAATCAGGCTGCCAGCACCATGACCTGATATCCCACTCGACAGTCACACTATCCTGACACTTGGTGAACCAGTCCATGCCCTATCCTAGTAATGCCAAGCACCAGGCTAGGAAGCGACAAGTATACATTTTAAAGTCATTGGTTTGACTCGACCAGGGTTCAAACCCACAAACTCATGAGTTTGGATCCCCCAATCTCCCAAAACAGGGGACGGACGCTCAACTCATTCAGCCACCCCGCCTGGTAGATGTATGTATGTATGTATGTATGTATGTATGTATGTATGTATGTATGCATGTATGTATGTATGTATGTATGTATGTATGTATGTATGTATGTATGTATGTATGAAAGCAAAATATATTCTTCACATAAATCTTCAAATTACCCACTACTTCTGATTTGAAAAATATAATAAAACATGTAGTTTAAGGAACTTTAAAAATATAACCGACAGCGTTTTATCATTGTCTTTTTCCATTCTCGCTCAGTTCACCAACTCTGTGCTGGTATAAGTAGCCATTTGATTCTGGAACCAGGGGTTCCACTTCCGCTTCCATATTAAAGCAGTTTTTGCCTGTATGTAGACTATGTTATTGATCACCCCTGTGCTGTCAATACGGGGTGAATCTTTTATCTAGTTCAAACCCTGTATGGTTCATTCCTTTTTACATTCAACAACAAGAAAACATTTTCCTTCTGTGTTTCTGATTGAATTATGCAATGTAATTGTACCAACATATTTAACATTAAAGCAAATATATTTCCTGTTTGAACTACTCTAAAGAAAATTGAAAATACCGGTTTTACTCTCCCTTCTTTCCACTAATACCCCAGTCACACGAGGCCTGCGTTTGCTAACGATCGATTCGCGACGTCAAAACGTCCTCCTTGTGCCCTGATTGAGTGCTGTCGCCGTGAGGATGCCAACCTCCCAGCGTCCATTTTGGGAATTTTGGACACAAGGAGGTTGCTGCTGCTGCACATGCAACCTCCTTGCGTCCTGTTCTGGCGGCACCATTCAAAATGGTTGGCGCCCTGGTGCCGCCCTGGCACTGCCCTGGCGCCGATCTGGTGGTGCCAACACATGTGATGCTGCAGTCACCATGTGGTTGGCGCCAACCTGGCGCCGACCTGGCGCCTACAACGTATTTGAATCAATGTATCGAATAGAACGCTGGGTGGTTGGTGTACTTTTTGGCGTAAGGAGGTTGGCGGCGAACGCTGCCTCTCGTGTGACTGGGGTATAAATCAGAGTCATTTTCAAAACAGCAACTGGAGTCCCAGCCTCAGCACTCCTCCCTGCCCCCCCCCCAACCACTGACCTCAGCACTCACCCTGACCTAGTTCAGGTGCAGTGAGTCTTCAACCCCCCCCCCCCCCAACATATCTGGTTACTTATATAAACACGGGTATAACGAGATACTTTAATATGAGGCATGAAATACAACTTTGCATTGAAAATCTGCCCCAAAATTGTTGTTACCTCAACTACTTTTATGGGATTCCCATCAAGGATCAGCTCTGGTTCTGTATGCATTCTGTGCAGTCAGAAGTGCATACAGACAGTCTTGGCCGTTGAAAATTTGAATCCATTCAGAACTGATCATTGGTGAACCCCATTTATGCATAATTGAAGCTGTCTCATTCCTAATGACATTCATATTAGCACCGCTGTAATCGTTCATGAAAAGACGACTTTTTTTAGTTTTTTTACAATGGCAGCAACACCATGATCCATTATGTAGGCCTACCTATTATAAACATGTATGCCCCCCCCCCCAACCCACACCATGTTCCGGCCACACTTGCGATCACCCTTACTCCCTCAACACATCAAGTTATCCACATTAAAAATTATTTGTCCAACATCAGAAAATGCTCTTCGTAGCCCGCATCGACACCAAACACGGTACTACCATACAGAAATTTACAATCTTCCAAACATTATCCCATAATTACTACTTACCTGAACTACTTCACATAGTCAAATATACACCCTTACAACCACAACCATGCGCCTAACCACACTCCACCTAATAGAATAAAGAAACCATTCTACTAACACTGAAGCTATCCCCAACATGACAGTTAGGCAATTCACACTGCAGGTATACAAACCTGTGAAGGAAAGCCACACACCTAACCACTCCATAATTGAATGATCTAATCAATACACATATAGGCCCTACACAGATTTTAAGCCACCCAAACCACTTCCCAGATCCTAACCTAGCTGTGGTATGGGGTCCGGCGCTGACGGTGTAGACGTGTTGCTAGGGACCCCGACTCGCTCCGCGAAGCTGGCGTTGGATGGCGTGCGCGGGGTGGCCGCTGGGCCCCCGCGATGCGCGTTGTTTACCTCTGTAGTACCGGGGGTACCCTCCAGGCGGCGCCAGCACGGGGTGCGTGGCGTGAACCCGGGGCAGTGTCAGTGTTAGCTTTTCCGCTGGTGCCGGGGTTTTCCTCCAGGCGGCGCCAGTGCGGTGCGTCCCGCGTGACGTCAGAGGTGGGAAACTCCTCCACTTGTTCCGGTGGGCGCGCCGCTCTACCGCGGTGGTTGCCGGCCCGGCGGTTGGATGCTTGTGGCGTGATGTCATGGGGGTACCCGTGGCTGAAGCCGTCCGGGGCCGGGGCGATGTCAACAATAGTGGGGTTTGCGTGGCGTGGGCAGCTGGCTGCTCTACGAGCTGTCGGTGGGCGTTTCATGGGTCGGGGCGGGATCGCGCAGGGAGGGGCGGGTGGTTTGTCCTCCTGCCGGCATGCTAAAAATCCCGGGGCGAGTTCCTCCCGGGTCGGTCCCTTGATTTTTTAGAAAAGCAGCTCGCCTCTGTGTGGTTTGTGACGATTTTTCGCACATTGGCGCAGTAGGCACACGTGCGCGAGTTTGAGGGCGCCGACTTCGTGCGATCCGCCCTTCGCCGCTTTGTCGCACGATCCCGGGTCCTTGTTCCAGGACGGGCAGGGTGCACCGATCACGGCCCTGTCGTAGTGGGCGCGGGGGTCGGCCCCTGCCTTCTGCTGACGCCCGGGCTGGTGATGATCGGCCGAGGCGGTGGCAGTCGCGGTGGCGTGGCCTGCCATCACGATGATCTCAATCCTCCAGCCGTTCGGAAGTCTGCCGTCCGCTATGCGGGTGAACACCTCCTCTGAATAGCGTCGGACGACGGGCCATGCTAACGTACAATTGTCTTGCGCCACCATCTCCTGGTGGTTGGAGAGCGCCGCTAGGCCGTTCACCGGGAATGCGCACTGGTGCTCTAGCCGTTTGAGGCCCAATGCGTATTCCTCCCGCGTCGCCTCCCCCTTCTTTCCCTCGTCCCCCCACTCCACAAGGTCATAAGGAAATAAGTATTTGTTGGAAATACCTTTCTTCCGAGCGTGGGCCTTGCCGTCCGCTGCCGCCGCGACGATGAGGCGTACCGCCTCCACGGCCGTCGAACGGGCGCCCCTGTTGTAGTCGCTGTCATCATGTTGTCGGCGGTGGGCGGTGTGCCGGCCGGGGGCGTGCGTGGTGTCGGGGCGCCGGACGCGGTACCGCGGCGGGGTGGGGGATGGGGACGAGCAGGCGCTGACCGGGCTTGTGTCGGCGATTCGTCCTGGGTGCGATCCGTTGCGACTCCTCCCCAGAGCGGGCGACGGGGAGACCGGCGAGAGCGATCGGGCCCGGCTGTGGCATTGATGTTCCTGCGCCGGGGCCCGGGGGCGACTCGGCGGGTTGTGTGGCGTTGATGGGGCCGCTGAGGGCTGGTTCGGGCGGCGCATGTTGGCGGCTACCGCCGCCATTGCCGCGGTGGCTTCCGCAAGCACCTTGCTCTGCGCCACCATTGCCGCTCTCTGCTCAGCCGCCTCCCGCCTCTGGTCGGCTGCTTGCCTTTCGACTGCGCCCCACCGCCTCTCGATGGCGTCGATGGATGCCTGCATTCTTAGTAGACCGTCGGCTTGCTTCGCCTTTGCCGTCGGCTTCTGTGCGCGGGCCGACTGCCGAGCGGGAGGCGAGCGCCGGGCCGGCGGAGTGGGCGGCTGCGGGGACGTGCAGCCATCTGGCGAGTCGGTTGGATCACTCGTGTCGGCTAGTGGCGTTGCGGTAGCCTTCCTGGAGGCGCGCTTAGTGGGGCGGCCTCTAGGTGCTGTGGCCCTGCGGGATCTCTGTATCTTCAGGCGTAACGTGGGGGCCTTTTTAACCTTTTTAAAGCTTTTTGACTTGGGTGATACGTGGGCGGAGACGGGAGTGGTAGATGTTAAATCCATGCGGGAGGAGTCTGGAACCCGAATGCGGGTCAGGCGGGGGGAGGGGAAGGAGGAGGAGGGAGCATGCGATGCTTGGGGACGTGACCGTCTCGGGCTTCCCGCCGGATCAACCACAATTCGGAAATTATGGGCCAATCTTCCCCAACTTTAGCTTAATTTTAACATCATATGCTAGTTTTCAAACTTTACCATTTGTAAGTCTTGAAATGAATAATATTGTCATTACAACTCACTTGAACTAGTTGCTAATGACAATATCAGACTACATATACATATATAGTATAGTTATACAAATCTTACCTGGGTACAGATGATGGATAACTCTTGTTTTCCCGAGGTACAAGCCTCGGATAGTCGTGGGCTAGGGAGAAGGAAGCAACATCCGGGTTCAGCAATCTTCACCTAATTATTCAGGATAAAAATGAGCTTAATGATGGAAATCTAATGTTTTCGTTTGGCACAAGCGAACGTAATAGTCGTGGTAGGGTGTGGTGGGTGGGCCCTAGCCCACGACTATCCGAGGCTTGTACCTCGGGAAAACAAGAGTTATCCATCATCTGTACCCAGGTAAGATTTGTATAACTATACTATTTTACCTCGGTACTAAGCCTCTGGCTACTCGTGGTCAAGGGAGACCTTTACGTAGGCTCATTTTTATCCTCAATCATCTGATGAACATGTTAATGTATCAGTAGTATTAATAAAACTTTGTACATCTCACCCGATCTTGTTAGTTGGTGAGTACACGGGATGCCACCCTGCTCGTCTTTTCTAGTCGTTTGTTGTAATGTTTTGCAAACGACCTGGCCGTCTTCCAGCCGGCGTGAGTCAGGATTCTCCTTACTGAGATTCCTAACTTTCTTGCTTTGGAGACCATCGCGCCTCGTGTGGAGTGTGAAGCATAACGTTCCGCGTCGATGCCTGCTAACTTCAGTATGATAATCGTCCATCTGGCGAGCGTGTCTCGTGAGATGGCTTTATGTGGCTTAATGAAGCTCACTAAAAGCTGCCTGGAATTACGTATTCCCTTTGTCTTGGATATATACGCCCTAATGGCTGCTACTACACATAATTTCCTATCATGTGGGAAACTGGTTAAATGGATAGAGGAGAGTGGATCTCCTGTCCTGTTTGATTTTAATAATTTGTCCAAATCAAACGTGGCCTCCTTCTTGTCAATGTCGAGGCCCTGTAAGGACAGGGCCACAGTTGTCTGTCCTCTATGTCCAGTTACTAATAGTAATAACACTGCTATTTTATAGCCTACCCGTTGGATAGAGAGAAGTTTATTCTCAGGCCAAGATTGAAAAAGCTTAAATACCGTAGAAACATCCCAAAACCGACTATATTTCGGTTTTGGGGGGTTCCTTTCATACACCGATCTCATGATCCAATGAATGACTTTGTGTTTGCCAATTGTTTGTCCGTCTATTCTTGGCAAAATGACGAAGAGTGCGCAGCGAGCTGCATTGATGGCACCATAACCAAGTCCATCATCCTCCATCATGCGCAGGAAACGGCCTACTTGCGCGATGGAAGGTGCCATCGGTTTAACTTTATGCAATAAACAATGGAGGCCCCATCTCTTTAGGTAACTAGAATACAATTTAACAGTTCCTGGCCTCCACGCATGTGAAATCAATCTCTCTTGGGTGATTTTGTCGAGCCCGTATTTTTGCAAATAAGTACTTAGAAAAGGAATGCCAGTAACGGGGTTGTGGACACGTCCCCGTGGGTTGTTACCTTTCCCTGATGTAGTAGGTTTATTGGCCCTCTTGGGAATCTTAAACGGTCTTTGGCTTCCCATTCCACTACTGCTCTCCACGGCTGAGTGTTCCAGTCCAGCACTATTAATACTGCATGGGTTTTGTCCAGCCTGATCTTTCTGGCTACCCTGCTGATTAGGCTGAATGGTGGTAAAATATAGTAAAATGCGTTATTCCAGATCATAGAAAAAGCATCCACTCGCCAGGCATGTGGTTCTGGATGCCAAGAAACATATTTATCAAGTTTTTTGTTCCTACGCGAGGCAAAAAGGTCTATGTCTGGAATTCCCCATTTATGACATATTGTCTTAAATATATCGCGACTGAGTGACCATTCTAAATGATCATGGAAGTGTCGGTCGGCTCTTATTGTCGGCCAATGTATTTAGTGTACCTGGGATATGTCCGACTGTTATCCACACTTTTTGTTCCTCTGCCCAATCCCAAATGAGTTTTGCGATGGTGTTGCATGCCGAGGACTTTGTACCTCCCATGTTTCGGATGTAGGCCATTGCCGTAGTGTTATCAGTTAACACTTGGATACTAAGTTTTTGTATTTTACTAAACTTGTTAGACCTAGATAAATGGCTCTTAATTCTAGAATGTTTATGTGGTCGTTTATTTCATCATCTAGCCAGCGGCCCCCTGTAGCTTCATTATCCCTGTGGGCACCCCAACCCTCTAATGATGCATCAGTAGTGACTGTTGTGTTAGGTTCATCCATGCGGATGGGGTTATTGGAATTAATTAAATGTTTCATCCACCACTGAATGTTTTCATGTCCTGCCTTGGAAATTGTCATTAGGCATTCGAAATTCCCTTTAGCTTTGGTTAGGGCAATATTTTTATCTATTTCGAGGGATTTAATGTGTGCCTTCCCGTACAATACCGCTGGCGCGTAAACCACCATTAATCCGACAACCACCGCTACTTGCCTTATTTTCGGTCTTTTCAGGTTTAATAGATCCGACGATGTAATGGTAAATTTTTCAATTTTGTCCGATGTTAAGGAGATTGTCATTTGTTGTGTATTTATAAAGAACCCCAACAATTTTAAAAGGGGTGTAGGTTTTAGAACCGATTTTGTCTCGTGAATGTAGAACCCTAACTGGGTCAAACTGTTACATAAATCATTTATGGCTAAATGGCAATCTTTTTCAGTGCGTGCTACGATAAATGAATCATCAATGTAAGGGAACATAACATGGCCTTTCTTGGCCATTTCAGCAAATACGGGTTTTAGTAACATTGTAAACAAACGTGCGGCACAAGCTAGACCATTTGGTAAACATGTAAATTGGTATAGTTGGCCTCACCAAATAAACCTAAGACATTTTCTGTGCGCCACATAAATTGGTACAGTATAATAGGGGTCCTTAAGGTCTACACTTGCCAGCCAAGCACCCGGCATTACTAGGTCGCGGGCTGTTTCTAAAGAGAACATTTTGAAATGTTTATATTCGACTAAATTATTAAGAATAGTTAAGTCTAAGATCATCCTAATGTCTCCATTAGGCTTGGGCCTAGAGAATATATTCAAAATATATTCTCCATCTATATGTTGAACAGTTGTAATAATCCCTTTGGTTTCAAATTTCGTTACTTCTAGATCTAAGGCTAGTTGTTCATTTAACGCTAGATGGTAAGGAAAAGGCACTTTATTCTGTATAGGGGTTTCTATAAATGGAATGAAGACCCCTCTAACAATATCTAGGACTTTCTGATCTTGTGTGAGCTGTTCCCACTCCCCAATATGGTTGGCCACATTTCCTGCACAAAAGGGGCTTACACTGGGCTGTGTTGCAGGCTCTATTTGTTCCCTGGCTTGGGGAACAGCTTCTGGGAGGGGTTGTCCCTCCTGAAGGGGCGGTTGCCGTCGTTCCAGCCGTACTGGTTCCTCTGGCCGTGTCCCCTCGTCTGGTAGCCGTAGTTTCGGTTCCCGAATCGGCTGGTTGGTTGGCCGGTTGGCCGCCCTCGAAAATACGATCTGGATTTCTTAAATTTGGACACATTGGTGTCCTTCTTGCCATCCAAATGTTTCGACTGCTTAGCTTGGGTTTCGACCTGTTTGAACAAGTACTGGAGCTGTCCCCCAAACATTTTCCAGCGGCTTTCCTTTAATTGGCTTTGGTGCCAAGAAGAGAGTGTACTCTTTGCCGTCGTTGTCGACCACCTTCTTTGACAGGGTGACTTGTTTGACGGCATCGGTCGTAACCGATTTGAACACATTTTCGAACCGGCGGTACAAAAGAAAGTTGCTGGTCGCTGTAAGTGCAGCGATCGCCGAGTTCATATCAGGTGTCACCGTAGTGAATTTGTTTCCGGTCATCATCCTGTTGGCGACCGGCATGATAGCGGCGAGCGCCACCAGAACTCCCTTATGGATGGTGTGGAGACAGGTTTCAAACTTTTTCCTGTCTTCGCTCATGGTCAGATCCTCGTCCATTTCTTTGATGGTTGCCTCTGGGATCTCTTTGATCCCAGTATATTGCTCGGCGAGCTTAGTTAGCGTCTCTGCGGGCTTGAAGGTGTCAAAATGTCCCCTCAAGTTCTTCCGCATTAGGGAGCAAGTGTTGATCCTCTTCTTTTTGCCTGCTCTGATCTTCTTTGCCACTTTTTCAGTTATGTCGGCAAACGTACCGGCATGTGGGTCGTCCGACTCAGAGTCGGTCGTGGTGGAGTCCTGTGAGGAGTCCGAGGAAGAGGATTTAGACTTCTTCTTCTTCGACTTTGACTTCTTTTTCGTCCTTTTGACCTTCCTGATCTTGTTCCTGGCTTTATAGTATTCATCACCCCCTGATGAATACTTCTTGGGGTGTTTTCACTTTTTCCCCAAGGCCACCTACGAGTCTGTCGTTTGTTGGTCAGACAAGTCCTCCCAGTCAGATTGTTCCGATAGGGAGGCGTGTGTTTTGGTAGAAGTCTTAGAGGGCGGTGTCAGGAGCAGCTGCTGCAGCTGCAGCTGCTCACGTATGAGCCGCACCATCTGCTCATTCCCATCGGCTTGGGAGGGCCCTGCCTCAGGCGACTGGTCACGTGACGCGGCGGACTGCCGTCCAGGGGTCGCGTCGCCTTCGCGCAAGGTGTGTGGAACACCCTTGTTACCCCGCTTCGTGGCCATCTTGAGTCGTCTGTAAAACAACCAAAAGGGGTTTTAACAACGCGCTCTAAGAGCATCTGAACCAGTGGAACAGTGCTACAAAGTGCTCTTGGCAGCAAACGGTAATAAAACTGTAATTACACCAGTTTTATCCCAGGCGTGATAAGCTAAGATATCGAAAGTGTAACGGTCGGATATACCGAACCGCACCAATCGAGGGGTCGGGACCAGTGTACCGTTCCCACCCACGCTCTCTGTCCCGTATACTTCTCCCTTCCGTGGCTTCAGCGCCAACGGATTGGAGAAAATGCTACGAAACTCAGAGGTACGCCTCAGAAAAAACTAACGTAATGACGAAATGGCTTCAGCCAACATGTCTCTCCGTTCGGCAATAAAGTCTACCTAAGCGACAAAATGACTCCTGCCAACATGTCTCTCCGTTGGGCAATGGGCGGCAAAAACAAAATGGATGCCTCAATCTCTACGGCACCGGATAAAAGCACAGCTTCAAATTTAAGTATGAAATAGTGAAAACAACTTGTGGAAAAGTTGTTAAGCATGTGCTATGAGTGTTCATAAACATCTGTGTCAGTTTATGTCTCGGTACTTACGATAGAAAGTGAGTAAATCCTTGGTAAAAACTGCTGAGCTGCTCGTAACGTCCTCCAGTTATGAGCGGAATATGCTAATTGCTGAACCCGGATGTTGCTTCCTTCTCCCTCGACCACGAGTAGCCAGAGGCTTAGTACCGAGGTAAAATTGTAAATAACTGGATTATCACATGACCAGGAGACCAGTGCCACGGTGCTGACAAAAGACTTTATTCAATGAATAAACTGTTTACCCGCCCCCCTCCCCCAACACAACACCCATAACAGAATTGAAAAGAGCTTCTGAGGTTATTTTTAGGCAGTGGCTATTCGTACGGGACCGTATGAATAGCCAGAGCACTTATTAGTACGGCGGTAGTCACATGACTAGCTTTGACCCAACCCTAAACTAGCCAATTAATTAGATGATATACCACCCCAAAATTAATATGCACCAATTTGAACTGCACCCAGTCACATAGCAAGAACTTATCGAGAAAGTGCAGTTACTATCTGAATACAAGTCATCAGGGCTACAAGACCTAAGTTCCAGGCTCATCAAAGATGCTGGCTACTGAATTCACATATCTAACTAATCTAATTATTGATACAGGTATCTACCCAGATGCATGGAAGAGGGCAATGATTGTGCCAATCCCGAAAACTTTGAACCCTCAAACGTGTAATGAACTGAGGCCTATATCACTTCTTCCAATACCAGGCAAAATAGTAGAGCAACTAATCCATGACCAAATAACAGAATTTTAACAGGTTACCTAGCAATAGAGCAAAATGGTTTCAGGAAGAACCACTCCACAACCAAAGCAGTGGCATGTGTGCTTGACACTAATGACAGGGATGGATCAAGGAAAATGATCTATTGTTGTTTTCATAGACTTTAGTCAAGCATTTGATACTGTAGACCATAAACATTTAATACAAAAAGTGGCTAATAGTGGTCTGGGCTCAGGGACAACTAAACTGCTAAAAAATGACCTACTAAATCGTTCACAGTATACTAAACTTGAAGGGGTTGATTCTTCTGAGAGAAGTGAAGACAAGGGTACCACAAGAATCTACCCTGGGCCCACTATTATTCTTAATCTACATTAACGACCTCCCACTAGTACTTGAGAAAGTAAATGGATGCATATTTGCTGATGATGTGGCACCGGTAGCTACAGACACTGATATAAAAGCGGCTGAAACCAAAATGAATCATGACTTAGAAAGAGTAAACCGTTAGAAAAAGGAAAATAATTGTCAATAAATATTATAAATACTAAACTAAACATTCCAGCTCACCAATTGTCAGAATAAAAATAGGAGAGAGTATACATAAGGAGGCTCTAAGCTATAAATATCTATGTACTACACTTAATGGTGGTCATATTACGACGCTTATCACCAACGCGCGTCGATGTATGTGATTTTTTGGCGGAACGTCGGGATACTTCAGGAAGCGTTACGCGCGTGTTGGTATTCGTTGATCTACGGCGATGGTCGGCGGCGCGAGTCAGGGTATCGCCAAAGTTTTGTTTGCACAAAACTTTCGACGTGTGACAACGCGCGGGTGCCAACATTATGGCGACGTTAGGGGCGCGTCAAGATACGTTAAATGCGCTGGAATAACGTTATGCGAACGATAGGCATACACCACGCGCGCGTGAGGCTTGTTGCGCCAAACTGTTGCTTTGCTTGTTTGTTGTTGTTTTACATCCTAGCAACATCTAAGGTCATAATAGGACGATGAGCCAAACGTTTTTTGTTTTTCGTCGATATACATTACCACAACATCGGCAGCACGCTACCAACACGTTGTGCTGACGTCAAACTTTTTCCCACCGCACCGAAAAGTTTGACGTTTCTCGAATTTTGTGCACGTTCACGGCGCACCGGCGAGAAGCGTCGTAATGTGACAGCACCATAACCATACATGTCAGGAACCAGTCAATTAAATAGGATTAACAAAACATTGGCAGCTAAAATGAACACCTTCAGGAAAATGAGGCATTATATAAGTGAAGCTCTTCTATTGTACAAAACCACAATACTCCCCATCATTTATTATCATGACATAATATATAATATACTAACTAAAAAAACAGCAAACAAAGCTCCAAACTATATAAAATAGAGGGTTGCACACAGTATTTAAAGGAAAAACACTACATATCATTGAGTTGCACAACAAAGCTAAACTAGATACTCTAAATATTCGCAAAGACAAGCACCTATTAGGCCTAATGTACCACCACGCAAAAGACCCATATACATAGACACACCTACACAAGCCACACTTGCAGCACAAGCCACCCTCCTGAAAGTGGTACATGTTTAGACTAGTAAAATGAAGAAGTCACCAGTCGTTCTGGGGGGAGCACTCTGGAACCAACTACCAGTGTGAAAGTACGTCTGAACACTTTGACTTCTGGATACTGAATGGTTTATTCACGCCCTAGGGCTCCCCAAACACGCCGGCTAAACTTTCCATGACATCATCTCATTTACATAATCCTTTGTCCAAACCTTAGCATCTCATTAACATACATTAACCAAAAGCCTATACGTCTATTACGCATATATCACATCCCCCACTCAAAGTATTTCTGAAATATGAAATGTTTAAAAATAACCATCAATACATACCAACATACCAGTCAAAAACGAATGCAACATCAACATATATTGCGTACTTAACTGAAACACAAGTCCTAGCGAATGTCCGAGCGCACTATGGCACTGAAGTCCTTTAAATGTCCGGCCATATAGCCTCCATGTTACACATTGTCCATCACACAACATATATCAAAACAGCAGCTGAAAAATAGACCTTAATCCTACATGCACATGCTATACGTGTACACACCCAATCCAACTGACCCACTACAGGTCTAACCTGCTCGCCGACCTACTTAGATTAGCTTCACTGTTTACATTCGGCGACGACGCTGACCTACTTTGCGTCTGCCCGACTGGCGCCCGTATAATCTGCACTCGATTTCTATACAACATATTACCTGCCTCGTTCAAAATTTGATATTCTCTCCCTGAGATACCAGTCCGACCCAAAATAACCCCTTTTTTCCACTTCCCTGCATGATTTTTGTATTTTATTTTGTCTCCGACTTTCATAGGTTTGTGCGGCTTACTACACTTTTTGTCATGAAACGCTTTCTGGCTTTGCTGCCGCTTCGCTGTCTGCACTTTCTTTGGAATTTGCGTTTCGGGTACCAACATTTCTTCCACCATCGGCAACCTGCCCCTCAGCCTTCTGCTCATGAGCAGCTGAGCCGGAGATGCATTTAAGACGGGCAATGGAGTGTTACGATAGTTCAGCAAAGCTAACTGAAAATCTGCACCAGCTTTCTCACACTTCTTTAACATGTCCTTCACTGTTTGCACAAACCGTTCTACCTGACCATTACTGCGAGGATATTGTGGACTGGAATATACAGCCTTAAACCCATAGTGCTGTGCAAACTCCTTATACTCATGGCTCTTAAACTGTGGACCATTGTCTGAAATAACTTGACCAGGAATACCGTGCCTTGCAAAATTATCAACACCTCAATGACTGTGACAGACGATGTATCGCCCAACAGCGTCACCTCTGGATATTTCGTGTAATAATCTACAGTTATCAGGTAACTTTTATGATTTAACTCAAACAAATCTGCACCTACTTTTTCATACGGCTGACAGGCTATTGGGTGATTTATCAACGGCTCGTTATGCAAATTTTTTTGGTTGTTTTGGCAAGTGTCACACCGACTGACCTTATCCTCAATTTGTTTGTTCATATTAGGCCAAAACATACAGTCCCGCACCAGCTCCTTAGACTTTGTCACGCCCAAATGCGTTTCGTGTAACACCTCAATCATTTCACTGTGGAGACCCGGAGGAACCACCACCCGATTGCCTTTCATGACCAAATTGTTGTCTACCATTAACTCGTCTTTGTGTGGGATGTACTGTCTCAGACACGGTGGTGTCTGTATGCGTGTGGTGTCCCACCCATCTTCAATGTGCGAGATCAACATGGACATGGATACATTCTTTTGATACTCTCTGACAATCTTACTCAACAAACTTGACGATTGAATGTCCACTGCAGCAACGCAGAATGCGTCATCAAAAAGGTTACTATGACCTACTTTGGCACTATGCACCCTGGACAACGTGTCTGCAAAAAACATCAAAGAACCCTTCACATGACATAGTTGAATATTATAATTCTGCAAACGCATTCGCATTCTTTGCATCTTGGCCGAAAGCTTATGAATTATGAATAGCCACACTGCGCTGAGTTGGTCGTAATGCTCGCATTGCGTTTGATGCGAGGAAAGGAAGAGACCCTCCCCCCGCCTCTCCTGCCGCCGCCCGGCTTTCTCACCTTACCTGTCATCCCTCCCTCAGCTTTCTCCCACCTCGCCCTCTCGCCCTGCCCCGCCGCTTTCTCACCTTCCCCGCCTGTCGCCTCCCCGCTCCTTCCCTTATAAGGCCGCCCGCCGGCCTCCCTCAGTCACGCGCCTTCCAGCCGTCCTCCCTGCTCAAGTTCTTTTCTACTTTGGCTCTCCCTCCTCTGACTTCTCCACGGCCGACGGACGCATCCATGGCCGACACACCTCTACCCCGCAGACGCACACATCATGCCTGGCAGCGGCAGAGGGAAGGGACGCCGGGGAGTCCGGAGGGCCACCGGAGGCCCACCAGCCGCCTCACCAGCCCCATCCGCCCTGGGCTCCCCCCCGGCGCCTCGCAACCACCCCTCGGGCGACTGGGCTGCGGGCGTCGACGCCGACACGGCCGCCATCCTTCAGGCGCTGGAGCGCATCATCACACGCCTCAACACCCTCGACTGCGGCAGCTCCCATCCTGCCGAGGAGACGTCTCCGGCCGCCGTGCCCCGGCGCAGGGCCTACTCCTCACCGCCCACCCCGGCGCCTCGGGCGCACATACTCCGGGGAGCACTCCCACCGCCCCCGCCCCAGGCACCGCTCCCGGGGGCGGTGCACCCGCAGTACGAGCGGTACACCCGCCGCACCGTCCAGCCGCCGGCTCCCGCACCTCCCTACGACCAGGACACGGTCGACTACACCCCGGCATCCGCGGCCGACGCCGTAAGGGAGATCCTCGCGTCGGCCGAGGCGCAGCAGGCGGGGAGGAGAAAAGGCATCTCCCCCGACTACCTCTTCCCCTCCGACCTCGTTGAGAGAGGCCACGAGCGCAAGCCGGTCAAACGTGGGGAGGCCAACAAGGATGAGTACAGCCTCGCCCTCCTCACCCTCCTTAGCCACCCTGCCTTCCCCGCGCACTCCCTCCCGGGCCTGAACCACCACGCCCTCACAGTGCTGCGTGACAACCTGCTCTACCCCTGGCCTGCCGTCCGCCGCTACTCGGAAACCGTTTTCACCTGGATAGCGGACGGCAGGCTCCCCCACGGGTGGCACGACCCGGTGGCCCTGAACATGGTGAGAATGGAGGTTCTCACCATGCCCGCCCCCCAGACCGTCCCGACAGCACCAGCCACCCGAGACGCGGACCTTCCCCGAGGTGCACAGCAGCCCCGGACCCAAGCCGACAGCTGCCTCACCTACAACCGAGAGGCTCACGGGGCTCCCTGCACCGCCTGGAACCGCGAGCCCACCTCGTGCGATCGGGCCTCCGTCGGGGAGGCCCATGGCGAGGCGTGGCCAGACACTGGCACATATGTGCCTACTGTGCTAACGTGAGGAGAATACTGACCATGCACAGTGAGGCCCTGTGCCTCACCAAACAAGCCTGTGAGCGCCAGACCCCGGCCGCCTCGGCGGATTTTTGATCCGCTGGCCCCTCCCGGCCGGTCCGGGGGGGCCATAACCGACGCCTCACCTATACCTCTACCGACAACCCCTTGACCACCACCGACAACCCCGTAACGACCACCGACCGAAACGCCACACGCCCAGCAAAAGACACCCAGGACACAGCCGGAGACCATCACCTCGCACCGCAGGCCCCAGACGCCGCCCACACTGACCACAAACCCTCCCTAGACATCACAGCCGCTGACCCTCACGCCGACCATCACGACCTCCACATCTCCCCTGGCGACACCGTCTTCCTCGACCCGCCCGACCCCGACCCCCACCCCCCCCAGCCCTGACGACTTCGCTGCCCCCCTCTCCGACCCTCGCCGCACCTCCTCCCCCCCCACCCCCCCCCCCTCTGACCCTCGCCCCACCTCCTCCCACAACCCCGCCAACCACCACCTGCGCAGCTCTCCAGGGAGCGGGCCTCCCCAACATTTTGGCCGCCCGCATCCCTGTCGACGTAGGCCCCAGACTCATCACCTCACCCAGACCCTCACCCTCCACAGCCTCCGCCGAGGCGCCGCCCAAGCCTCACCCTCCTCAGCCTTTCTCGCCGCGGGACCCCTCGCCCCTCCCTGGCCCAGGCCCCTGGACCTCAGAGGCGGTCCACGCCTCGTGCCCCCGCCTCGGGCGCACCTCGAGCCCTCTCCTCCGTCTTGGTGGAGGGCTCTTCGGCGCCCCTCGCCACGAACACTCAAAGCTCACCCGGAGCTCCTTAGTCCTAAGCTTTTTCACCGCATTGTTTTCTTGTACATAGCTTGTCTTTTTTCCTTGTTGAGGTGTTTCAATAAAGCGCCTCTTTTTCCCAACCCCACCTTGCTTTCTTCCTTTTCGTGCATCAAGCACACGAGATACAAGTGCGATTGGATTGTCATCCTGCATTAATACGGCACCCAAACCTGACTGACAAGCATCAATTGAATAACAATGGGTTTCTTGACATTATAATACGACAACACAGGAGCTGTTTGCAACTTTTCGTTCAATTGATCAAACGCGCCCTGCTGTTCAACTTGCCAGTGCCAAGCTACATCCTTAGCGAGGAGTGTGCGTAGTGGTTTGGCAATCTCGGACATGTTGGGTATGAACTTGTGCACATATACAACCATGCCCAGGAACCTTTGGACACCCTGTTTATCATGCGGCTCTGGCATGTCAACTATTGCTTGTATTCTGTCTGGATCAGGCTTCACACCCTGCTGGGTAAGTTGATGACCTACATACTTTACTGTAGTCCTACATAGCAAAGATTTTGTTTCATTCAATTTAAGATTAACCGACCTAGCTCGATCCAACATGGCTCTGAGCCTCTCGTTGTGTTCCTCAACCGTTGACCCATATACCAAAATGTCGTCCGTTACTATCCCGATACCGGGTATATCGCCCATGACATGGTGCATTTCCTGAATAAAAATGTCACCAGCTGTTTTGATGCCAAAACGCAGGCGTGTGTACCTGTACCAGCCCCACGGAATATTAAATGCGCACAGACGCGAACTTTCTTCATCTAACTCTATTTGCCAATACCCTGTCATTGCATCCAAAACTGAGAAATATTTCGCATCTGCCGTTTTGGCAATAATCTCGTCAATTGTTTTGGTAGGGAAAGGCCCTCTCTTTATCACTTTGTTCAACTTAGTCGGATCCAGACAAATCCTTATCTTATTTGTTTTTTTTACGATAGTTATGTAGTTAACCCACTCGGTAGGTTCATCCTGTTCAACTATGACACCTAACTCCACCATACGATCAAGCTTACAATGTACTTTACTCTGAATAGCAAACGGAATCCGTCTAGGTGGATCAACAACAGGTTGTACAGATTTATCAACATGAATGACAGCATTTGCCTTGATCAAACCCAACCCCTGAAACACATCTCTGTATTTGCTTACCAGCTGCTCCACCCGGGCGCTGGGACTGTTCGTCGGCTTGGAAATGTTCATCGGCACAGCACAGTGCACCTCATCCACCCACACCAGCAGGTTCAATGTCACACAAGCCTGCTTGCCCAAAATAGGCTGACAGTTCCGTACCACTTGGAACCTGAAGTCTCTGCCGTTCACGTCGACCACCGCCTCACCGTCAGGAGTGATCCGATGACCCGAGAACGTCACCAACGAACACCTGGTGTTTGTCATCTGCCCCAGGGCCACTCTGTCGAAGATGTACCTCGGCAGCACGTTCGCCTCCGACCCGGTGTCGAGCTTAAACTTGACAGGGCAACCATTCACTCGGACGACCGCATACCACAGCTCGGTGTCTGGCTCGGCACCATGGTAAACGGCACCTACAAACAGATCCGTTGTCAGCACATTGACCTCTGACGGATCCGGGTCTTGCTCAGCATTGTGAGGGTCGGGCTCTTCAATGGTAACCTCGTTGACTCTGCCAAGTCTGCTCTGGGAGACCTTACCGAAGTGCCCGATCTTCTTGCAGGCTATGCAAGCTTTGCCTTTCGCTGGGCAGACTCCCCGGCGGTGTTCATATCCACAGTTCTGGCAGCGGATCTTGAACTCTCCTGCACCGGCACCGCCAGCAGTCCAAGATGGCGAATTCCAAGATGGCGTCACCGATGACCGAACCGCCGGTGCACCGGTACGCGCAGTAGCATAGTTCCTAAGAAAATCAACTTCCTTACTCTCAACATCTGATTTGGTGTCCTCCAACAGATCCGAACTGAACTCACTCATTTCACAAATAAACACACACTTTTCTAAAGTTAACTCAGTAGTCTGCATCCGTCTGTTACGCAAATTAACATTCCTCACACCAGCCACTAACCGATCGCGCAACAGCGACTCCTCCACCGTACCATATTCGCAATCCTTCACCCTGTCTCTCAATGCCGTGATTTATGTAGCCATATTTTCCGTAGCTTGATTATGCGTATTAAACGTGTATCTTGTTATAATTATACTGCTCTTGCCTACACAATATGTTCGAAATGCCTCCGTAAGTGGCCCAATCTTGTCTTGATCCACGATAGCGAAATCCATATTGGCGAAAATCTTCTGCGCTTCCTCGCCAGCGACATGAAGAAAGATGCAGCATTGCACTCGTTCTGTCTTCATTACGACACCTGCAGCAGTAGCGTATATGTCATATGCTCTGATCCATGTTTTCCAGTTCGATCTTGCGTTGTTGCTGAGGACAAGCTGACCAGACGGCCGCAAACCTGGCAGTGTATTAGCGGACGGCATTCTTCCTCATCTGACACCATGTGAAAGTACGTCTGAACAATTTGACTTCTGGATACTGAATGGTTTATTCACACCCCAGGGCTCCCCAAACCGGCCGGCTAAACTTTCCATGACATCATCTCATTTACATAATCCTTTGTCCAAACCTTTGCATCTCATTATCATACATTAACCACAAGCCTATACGTCTATTACGCATATATCACAATCAGCACGTGTCAGGAAGTGATTGTTATGTGTTGCCATTCCTTTCCCTGTCCCCACCCCCCTCCCCCCCCCATACACTGTAAACTCAACCAGTAGCGGCCAACTAGACCAAAAACCCCACCTATAATGGAATGAGCCTGGAAATGATCCTAATTGGATCCTACTGAGGTACATGATTAATCAATATTAATCTACCTACTAACTCAATAGGCCCCACCTGAGATTACCATAAAGACCAGTTCAAACACAAAGGTCCACCCTCCATCCCACCACCACCCTTTCAATGAGTATGTCATCACTAGAAAGATAATCAGTTATGCCCCCCCATATTAACGCTTACCATACTAGTCTAACATAGTTACCTTCCCGTATGTTTCTTTTTTCTCTTATCTTGTTCTTTACCCGTCATTCATGTACCAATGTTTTGCCTATTTCCCCACTGAGAACGCTTACTATCAGCAATGACTCAGTCATACTATAAAGGGGACGGGCATCCGCGGCTCAGTGGTTGCTACTAGCTACTGTTCTTACTGTATCCGTCCACCAGGTGGACTTATCGGTGACCAAGCTGTGCTCGGCCCGGCCCCATAGCACATCAACAACAACTTCACCAAGTTGTACTCTTGTGTTTGCACTCACCTCCGTATTTTGCTACCTCACGTATGATTCAAATGTTATTTATTATTGATTTTGAGTCGAAATTGCAGATATTGGATTCCACAGACTTCTTTTTTGTTAATATTCGGCATCAATGTTTTCGGTACACACGGTTGACCTGGTCAACTCCGGAGCTGGCCCCCCTACGTTTTCAACAATATCACAACAAAGTAAGAATATGGATTCCTCTTCATCTGATTCTTTTTCAGCCTGCAATGCGATTCAAGTACAACCAAATAACCAACAACAACCAACCAACAACAACCAACCAAACAACAAACACAACCAACAACAGTTACCACAACCAAATAACAACCAAATAACAAACAACACAACCAACAACCAACCAACAACAACCAACCAACAACAACCAACCAAACAACAAACACAACAACAACCTAAACCAACCTAATCATTACAACAACCGAAGCAACAACCAATCAACAACCAACATCTAATCAACAACCACAACAAACCAACAACCACAAACAACACAACCAACAACCAACCAAACAACAACACAACCAACCAACAACCAATCCTATCACACCAATTGCCAACACCCAACACAACCAACAACCAACCAAACAACACAACCAACCACCAACTGAACAACAACCAATCCTATCATGCCAATCACCAACAACAGTCAACACAACCAAATAACAAACACAACCAACAACCAACCAACAACAGTCAACACAACCAAATAACACAACCAACCAACAACCAATCAACAACAACCAACCAACAACAACCAACCAAACAACAAGCACAACAACCACACCAACCAATCCAATCCTAAACCAATAGCAAGTACCTAATCATTACAACAACCGAAGCAACAACAAACAAACAACCACAACACCAACAAACAACACAACCAACAACCAAACAACAACACAACCAACCAACCCTATCACACCAATCACCAACCACCAACAATCAACACAACCAAAAAACCAACCAAACAACAAACCAACCAAACAACACAACCAACAACAGTCGACACAATCAAATAACAAACAATAATAGTACCTAATCATTACAACAACCGAAGCAACAACCAACCGAAGCAACAACCAACCGAAGCAACAACCAATCCACAACCAACATCTAATCAACAACCACAACCAACAAACCACCAACAAACAACCAACAACAGTCAACACAATAAACAAATAACAAACAACACCACCAACAACAAACCACCAACCATCCAACAACAAACAACCAAACAACAAACACGTGCATGTCCGGAAGTAGCCTCAGTTTTCCTAGTTGGAGGGAACAAAAAACCTATTCACTTGGATCAGTAACCCCCTCCCCTCTTATCCCATCACCCTGTTCACAGAACCTTATTTGATATTTATACTCGAGTATTTGTGGTTCTATTTCTGTAACAAGGCGTGGGTGGGCGGGCCCCTGATCCTTACCTTCGTATTCGTAGATTCGTAAGAATCTTAGTAATACTTCAACTTACAAGTAAGTCTAGTAATACTAAAATATTCTTACTTCATCTTCCGAATACCGGAAGTTAAGTATCCGGGGAGAGTCTTCATAGCTTGGTTTTTTGCTTTCCGACCTCTCCACCTTATACTTTCTTCCTCTCACTCCTCTATAACACCCTCTGAACTTCTGGCTTTTTCTAAGTTTTGTTAAAAAGACCCATTTTCTTATTTCAAGTGTTTATTTTAAATGTGGTAGTTATAAACTTCCATTTAACATACTTATTCAAGCCTTCCCAGTGTATTTTCTCTTACAGTTTAAAAAAAAATCTTTTATAACCACTCTTATCATAGTTATTCATTTCCATATTGTGTTTTAATGTCTTTTCAATATCAGTCTCTGTACTTCGCCCGGATCTTCTAATGATTTGTGATAGAACCTGGCAAAGCTTGCGCTGTCCCGCCATGACGCGTTCCTCATTATGGCATTTAGGCTAGCCCCCAGAGCTTTAGCTGAGGACGCTGACGCTTCTCGTGTGCTGTGTCCTTTGTATTTTGACGTATCAATTCCAGCATTTTCTAGCGCACTCAAAGTCCATCTTGCCAAAGTGGCTCTTGATATGGGTCCATGTGGTCCAATGTAGGACAACAACAGCTGGGTAGAGTACTTCCTTACTTTCACCGTTCTTTTTAGATACCTTTTTAAAGCTGTTACTACACACAGTTTGCGATTTTCTTTATATTCATAAAACCTTATGGCATCCAGCAGTTGCCCCAGCTGGTTATGTTTTAACAGACACTTCATTTTGAATACAACTGAATCCTCTTCTATCCTCATCCTATCAGTAGATAGGTTGAGAATAGTTTGTCCCCTCTGAGAGGACACCAGTAATAATAACATTGTTACCTTATAAGACAAAAGTTTTAAACTCATTGCAACAATCCTATCACACCAATCACCAACAACAGTCAACACAACCAAATAACAAGCAACACAACCAACCAACAACCGCAACCAACAACAGTCAACACAACCAAATAACAAACAACACAACCAACCAACAACAACAATCAACACAACCAACAAACAACCAAACAACACAACCAACAACAGTCGACACAACCAAATAACAAACAATAATAGTACCTAATCATTACAACAACCGAAGCAACAACCAACCAACAACAACCAACCAAATAACAAACACAACAACCAATCCAATCCTAAACCAACAGCAAGTACCTAATCATTCCAACAACCGTCGTAGTTTGACAGCCATACGGTTGTTAGGTGGATTATTCTTCTGTTATCTATTGCATTCGGATTATACTTATGACAGCATTTTCGTGCGGTTCTTATGAAGGCCGCGATCATTGGTTGGGTGAGACCAGTAAATTAACCAACGCTTCGTAGTTTGTTTCTCATTATTCATTTGTGCGTAATGCCATTTGATTCTTACTTATGACAGCATTTTTGTGCGGTTTGATGTGCATTGTTTGCTCTGGTATTTCATAGTGTTATATTTCCTTTTGATGATGACTTGACTTCGGAAAAATGAGATAGTCAAAATTCAAACATTGGAAATTAATTTAGGCATATACTGTCAATGTTTTTCCTCCACCTCCATCTGTTATTTTGCCACTAAACAAACCCACTAAACAAACACATCTGATGTAAACTGCACACAGCCGTTTCATACTTGCTGGTTGTCAAAACAAGCGTTTGTGTGGAGTTAGCCATCCCTACCAGGTATCCCTACGTATGTATTTATGTCAGTATCTATAATGTCAGATGCTAATTACCACAAAACGAACCTGATGCGTAAATAAAGTATTTAGCTGTATTCGAATGTGACCTACATGCTCTTTACGGAAACGCAATTACCGTCCCCTTATCTTTACTTTCATCGCTTTACCTCAGCTCCTTATCAAAGCAGTCCGAGTTACACTTAAACACTTTAATGACCCAAACCCGAAAATATTCATTTTCTGCGACTCTTGATTTATGAAGTCTGTATTTAGTAATGTGCTCCCGACAAACTGATATCCCCACCTATATTTTATTTAACAATATGGACTAGACTAGACTACATTATCTCTCAAATAGTATGTTGTTGTAATTTCTGCTAACCGATTAATATCAGGTACAACATGTACCACGGCAGGACCTTGGTCGATGATCTCGGTGGGGGTGAGGGTGGCAGAATAACGTGAGAAACATTGTAATTCTTATCTGACCCGATTTGCTTGATCGCATTTCTTTCCTAATCGAGCCATGTTTTCCGAGTACACCTGACAGCGTACAATTAACTTTTCTATTGTCAATACTCTTTAGAAGTGAATATATCGCTGTATGGAAGTCTATATGCCCCGATTTTTCTTTAATATCCATATACTAAGCATCCAACATGCACCCGATATTAAATTTCACTCTCAACCCTACTGTCAACAGCTAACCCGCAAATCACCACCGAATATGCACAACGATTCTCCTTTAGTAGCATTCGTCCAAATAAAACATAAACTATATTTAACGCGCAGTGCAAAACATTAGCTTTAATAATTTAAATGTTGTATGTCGAAGTGCCTAATTAAACTTTGGAATTGACAGAGTTGCTCCAAATTTCTAGAGAATTAATCGAAATCAAAGTATATTTTATCAGATTATATCAGCCCAGCCCAGCTCGCCGGTCCCCCCCCCCAACCCCCACCCTCCCCCTCCCCCCTCGAATTAAATGCGCCGGTCCCAGGCTTGCCCGGTGTGGCAATTGCAGCCGTCCACCAGTACGCCGAGGAACGGCAACACTAAAATGCATTTTCCATGGACTTGAGCATTCTCCCTACCGAAAAGTGACAAATCTCTAAAACCTCAGCATCTAGAAACAAATCGCTTGGTACACATACAGAAAACATCCGTACCCAAAACATTGTATTCAATTTATAAGGTTACTGATGATGCTCTTCGATTTTTGCGCATGCGCAGAAGCGATGCGCACCGCAAAATTTATTGGACGGCGGAAACTGCGACACCGGGCCTTTCTCCAGTTGGTCGTTACGCCATAATGTTTTAGTGTTAATTTAGGTCATGCCAGCAGGACAGCGTGGCTGACGGGCTTCTGATTGGTTGATTTGAATTGAAGTGGTCCTTTGTTTAACAGGACTGATATATATTGTGGGCACTATATATGCTTTAGTGCTGCCTCTGTCGCCATTGCAATCACAATGTGTCGTATTAACAACATTGGTTGGAGATCGAATCCCCGACCAACCCAACTAGTGCGCCATACACAGATTGTCAATGGGATTGAAACCAGTTACTATCGTCGTGAACCTATTCGTACTAGGGGCACACTTGCAGAGAGAATCGCTCAAGCCCAAGCTCAAGCTCAAGCTCAAGCTCAAGACCGAATTCTAGCTCCACTTGAGGCTCCAGCTCCAGCTCCTGCTCCACCTGAAGCGGAACCTGCACCTTCACCTTCACCTCCACCTCCACCTGCAGCTGAACCTCAACCTCAACCTCAACCCGCATGTCAACCGATTGATGAAGGTATTTACTTTTATACACGCATGTTATGTTTCGAAATTGTCAAGGCTATGTCTAGCTAGTATGTGTGAATACTGCCGATCACCGCGAATCGGTTCGGCAAGGATGATAACGCTAGCTTTGTAGTAGGTGTTATGTTTCAGGTCGCCAAAAGGATGGTTTTCTAGCTACAATTTAACTCTTGGTTGCATGCCCTAGAGCACATATTTATCTACATCCTCATTTTGTGACTGTTTCAATTTGACCAGTATTAGTTTCAAAAGTTTAAGATTGGCCAAGGCCAGTGACAATGCATTGAGTTTGCCGTTATGCGCAGTGCAAAACGTTTATTTTTATTCAAAATGTGTCCCAAGCGGTTTGTCTCTGTGTGGTGGGTGTGGTTTGAATATTTTGCACGGCCATTGACAATGCATTGATTTTCCTGGTACGCGCAGTTCAAAACGTTTATTTTATTAAAAATGGCACAACCCTAACCTTATGAATGTAATATAATCTAATCGTTGGATCTGTTATCTATATCTGTATCAAGCGATTTGTCTCTAGGTGTTGTGGTTTTAGCGATTTTTCACATTTTCTGTATGAAGATTGGCCAAGGCCATTGACAATGCATTGAGTTTGCCGTTACGCGCAGTGCAAAACGTTTATTTTATTCTAAATTATTCGTTGAATATGTTTTCTATATGTGTACCAAGTGGTTTGTCTCTAAGTGGTGTGGTTTGAAGATTGGGCACGGCCATCCATTGACAATGCATTGAGTTTCCCGGTACGTGCAGTGCAAAACGTTTAGTATAAATATAAAATAATCGATTAATTGAATATGTTTTCTATATGTGTACCAAGTGCACCGTCTCTAAGTGGTGTGGTTTGAGAGATAATTCACTTTCTCTATGGCCAGTTTTCAGGAGAGTGACCCATATGTCTATATTCAAAAGTGCTTTGTAACCAAACTGTTGTAGCTGATATCCCGCCATTTTCATCGCACACAATAACACCGAATCGGGTGTTTAGCTCTGTTCAAATTATGTTAAAGTTGCACAGTCCGATGGTCTTGAGTTTGTGACATGGCCCCAGACAGCACACAGCCGGTGGTGTTCCAACGTTAGGGTTCAATCCCTTTCCACTTTTGAGTCACCGTCGGGCCATCGTCGGGCCGACGGTGGTGTTCCGACCTTGGGAATCAATCCCTTTCCGCATTCGAGCCACCGTCGGGCCGCCGATGGTGTTCCGACGTTAGGGTTCAATCCAAATTTCCACTTTTGAGCCCGACGGTGGTGTCCCGACATTAGGTTTCTATCCTTTTCCACTTTTGAGCCACCGTCGGGCCACCGTCGGGCCGCCAGTGGTGTTCCGACGTTAGGGTTCAATCCCTTTCCACTTTTGATTCACCGTCGGGCCTTCGTCGGCCCGACGGTGGTGGGCCGCCCCAGGTTTGCATTCATTTTCCACATCTGGTCCACCGTCGAGCCACCGTCGAGCCGACGGTGGTGGGCCGTGCATGCGCAGTTCTTTAAATTTGGATTCCGGCTCGAGTCGCCCGCGGAACACATGCGATCGTTGATCAGTGTTCTTTTTCTACCAATAACTCCAGAAATACCAGGAATTTTAAGGAATTATTTAACAGGTATGTTTATTAATATGTTTAGATTATTTTGTAAAAGTTTTGTAATTTATTACGAAGTATTAATGGAATTATTCGTGTTAATACGATTTGAATTATCCGATATACGGTTTGTTTACTTCGAATCGCCACACCTGACTCGAGTCGCCGGCTCGAGTAGCCAGCACAACACGTGCGATCGTTGGACAGCGTTCTTTTTTAACAAATAACGCCAGAAATCGGAGGAATTTTAAGGAATTATTTAACAGGTTTGTTTATTAATATGTTTAGATTATTTTGTAAAAGTTTTGTAATTTATTACGATGTATTAATGGAATTATTCGTGTTAATACGATTTGAACTACCCGGTACGGAATGTTGACGAAGGACCGCCATCTTGGTTTTTCCGAGAAGACACTGTCACTATAGTGTCAATACGTACAGGTGCAAAATATTAGTTTTATTCAAAATTAATAGAAATCAAGAACCCTAACCTTATAAATTTAATATAATCTTTTTGGTAACTATGTTGTCTATATGTGTACCAAGCGATTTGTTTCTACGTGGAGTGGTTGTAGAGATATTTCACCTTTTCTGTATTTAGGGATACCTATATTATTAGTATATAGACTTAGGGTCGATGGCGTTTGTTGCCGTAGCCGCCGTCGAGTCGACGGTGGGAGGTTGGACAAAACAATGTTGGGCCGAAGGCCGAAGGCGTTTATCGCCGTCGGGCCGACGGCATTTAGCCCCGACGGCGGCAGCCGCCGTCGCCCCGACGGCAGGAGGTTGGACAAAACGTCGGCCCGACGGCGGTTTCCACCGTCGGGCCGACGGCTGTGTGCTATGTGGGGCTACCTTTTGAGATATTTCAAATTCAAAATGTGAAAATAATTCAGGCAAGCACGCCAAAAGTCTGATACCACAGGCTTCTGCAGTAACAGGTTCTATTAAATTGACTCAGCTTTCCCTTCTAAGTCGTATGTGCCAACCCATACTTTGTTCATAGTGAATACATTGATTTAAAATAAGTGCCTGACTTCTTTCTAAAACCACAGTTGAAAACTTCAATCTAATTGTCTAACAATCCTAATTATTGATGTATTAAATCGCAGAGTTGTCATGTTTTATACAATCGAAATCTGTTCGATGAGTTTCAATCAATGACTAGGTATGTTGGAATCTTTGTTAAATTTACTCATACCATTGAAAAGAGCCAAACAAATGCTTTTAAATGACACAAAGATCATGCATATTGGTCTAGTATTAAGAAAGTTATGATTTTTTAAATATTTAAAATAGCATGTTTTTTTGTCCTGTAATTAGACTGAAACAAAGGCAATGGGTGTGACCTTAAGAATGAGTGCGTGTTGGTGTGCGTGGAATACAACCATGTCACTTTCCGATTCAAAATTAACCACTTTCGAAGTATAGGATCGTGATAATATTTGGTATAATGTGAGAAAAGACCTTAATAATTTGGGCTACATATTTTTTATTTAGCCCCATAGTGATTTTGAACCGAAAATGAGTGCAAACCTCCCTCTCGCAACCCATGACACTTTCTGATTCAAAATTAACCACGCTCGATGTATAGGAGTGTGATAATATTTGGTATATAGTGAGAAAAGACTTTAATAATTGCATCTATATGGTTTTTATTTACGTCCAAAGTGATTTTGAACCGATTTGAGCATGGCAGAGGTGAGCCTGTCACTATAGTGTCAAGTCCTCCTCCCCATGCTGCATGGGCTCCGCGCCAAAGTCGGGCAACCCATGGCACTTTCCCATTCAAAATAAACCATGTCCGACATATAGGAGCGTGATAATATTTGGTATATAGTGAGAAAAGACTTTAATAATTGCATCTATATGGTTTTTATTTACGTCCAAAGTGATTTTGAACCGATTTGAGCATGGCAGAGGTGAGCCTGTCACTATAGTGTCAAGTCCTCCTCCCCATGCTGCATGGGCTCCGCGCCAAAGTCAGGCAACCCATGTCACTTTCCCATTCAAAATAAACCATGTCCGACATATAGGAACGTGATAATATTTGGTATATAGTGAGAAAAGACATTAATAATTGCCTCTATATGGTTTTTATTTACATCCAATGTGATTTTGAACCGATTTGAACATGTGAAATGTAGTGCAAATGTTTTAAATTGTGTCACAAACGAACGAATCAACAGAAATGCAAAATTTGAAAACGGTGACATTCAGAAATCTAGGTTGTTTGGTTCTGGAGATATTTGCCCCTTATTCTAAATCAATAGAAATACCGGACTACTTAACTTTATGACCACTACACTTTGATAGTTATGAATGTTTACTCATAGAGTAATATTCTTCACTTCATTCCAGGCCTAACCCTGAATGCCCAGTGCCAAGCTCATGTAGCATGGAAGTGGAATGCAATTCGTCCACAACAAACACGCAGTCATTACCATTCATTTGCACCACTGATGACTACATGCGCGGTTTGTTCCCGAGACACAGTAAGGCGTCCGATCTTATGCCTTGACTGTGGGCCAACAGCCTACTACTGTGAAAGGTGTTTTAAAAAACACCAGAAACTTGCGCCTCTTCACATCGCCCTTATCTGGCAGGTCATTACACACACCACTTTAATTTTAACACAATTGATACTATATGTATTTGTACGTTGCTATATAAGCACTGAGGACGCTTACTATCAGCAACGACTCAGTCATACTATAAAAGGGACCGCCATCCACGGCTCAGTGGTTGCTACTAGCTACTGTTCTTACTGTATCCGTCCACCAGGTGGACTTATCGGTGACCAAGCTGTGCTCGGCCCGGCCCCATAGCACATCAACAACAACTTTACCAAGTTGGACTCTTGTGCTTGCGCTCACCTCCGTATTTTGCTACCTCACGTACGATTCAAATGTTATTTATTATTGATTTTGAGTCGAAATTGGAGATATTGGATTACACAGACTTCGTTGCCCATTCTTACGGAGACTCATATCGCCATCAATGTTTTCGGTACACACGATTGACCTGGTCAACTCCGGAGGTGGCCCCCCTACGTTTTCAACAATATCACAACAATATCACGCAAAGTAATAATATGGATTCCTCTTCATCTGATTCTTTTCAGCCTGCAATGCGATTCAAATAGCTTTGGACAATAATAAAAAGACGATAGAAGTGGTCACCGCACATCGATGTGCGGATAATTGGCTGTCGTATCCTCTGCCTTTTTGAGCCCCATAGGGCCGCACTCACCTTAACAAAAAAAAAAAGGCTCACCTAAGTACTATCATGTATCGTTATCTGTCCTTGTAGCATCGTCCTGCAAATACGATATAAGTACGATATAAAAACAAGTCAGAACGAGTCGGGGACCCACACCATTGCGCTTCTCTTTTATTCTCCGAACAATATTGCCAACCGCTGTCTTTGTTTACATCTGCCAATATACTCTAGGTGGCGCCAGTTGTCGCCTCCCCACCCCTTAACTCTTGCTTTCCCCACTAGGAGACGCCACTGTAGCACTGTAGACGCCACTGTAGCACCATACTCCTGCTGGTTCACTGTTAGGATTTATATCTTTTATTTTTTTAATCTTTTTAAATCTTTTTAATTTTATTTTTACAAAAGTTTTTATTATGGGGGTGTTTACGCTGCCTGTCACCGTGTAGCTCGGATGATACTTGGGTTTGGGTTACGTTCATTTGTGGATTAGCATCGCGTAGTGTTGTGTCGTGTCAGCGCCGAGTTTTTATCGACAAATTGCCTGACAAATTGCCTGATGATGCCAGTGTCCAAAACCACAACCACAACCAACACCAACAACAATCAACAATCAACAACCAATATAACGACACTGAAATGTACTGTAAATGTCAACAAACAACCCAACTGGGGTAGATTCGGTGATCTTTGAAGCGAAAAACATGCCAAAATCAATTTTGCAAACGTAAATGCTGAACGTAGTTTTTATTGTCTGATCGCGCCTAACGCCAATCGCGCCTAACGCCAATCGCCAACATTGCAACAAACAACAATCCAACACAAACAACCACAACCACAACCAACAACCACAACCAACAACAGTCGACGCAACCAACTAACAAACACAACCAACAAACAACCGCAACCAATAACCAATCAACACAACCAACCGAACAACAACAAATCAACAAACAACCACAACCAACAACAGTCGACACAACCAACTAACAAACAACACAACCAACAACAACCAACAAACACAACAAACACAACAACCAATCCTAAACCAACAACAGTCAACAACCACAACAAACAAACAACCACAACCAACAAAACAACAAACAACACAACCAACTACCAACCAAACAACAAACACCACAACCAACAACAGTCAACACCAGCAACAACAAACAACAACAATCAACAACCACAACACAAACAACCACAACCAACAAACAACACAACCAACAACTAACAAACAACACAAACAACAACCAACCGCAACCAACAACAGTCAACACAACCAAATAACAATCAACACAACCAACAACCAACCAAACAACAAAGAAGCACAACCAACAAACCAACAAACAACCGCAACCAACAACACTCAACACAACCAAATAACAAACACCACAAACAACCAAACAACAACCAAACAAACAAACAACCAACACCTGAACAACCAATCCTATCACGCCAATCACCAACAAACAACCAACCACAACCAACAACAGTCAACACAACCAAATAACAATCAACACACCCAACAACCAACCAAACAACAAACCACAACCAACAAACAACACACCCAACAAACAACCGCAACCAACAACAGTCAACACAACCAAATAACAAACAACAGAAACAACAACCAACCAAACAACTAACAAACAACAACAAACCACTGAACAACCAATCCTATCACGCCAATCACCAACAACAGTCAACACAACCAACAACACCCAACAAACAACAACAATCAACAACCACAACACAGACAAACAACCGCAACCAACAAACAAACAACACAACCAACAACCAACTAACAACAACCAACTGAACAACCAATCCTATCACGCCAATCACCAACAACAGTCAAGAGTCAACACAACCAACAACACCCAACAAACAACAACAACAATCAACCACAACACAAACAAAGAACCACAACCAACACACCAACAAACACAACCAACAACCAACTAACAAACAACACAACCAACAACCAACCGCAACCAACAACGGTCAACCCAACCAAATAACAAACAACACAACCAACAACAAACAATCAAACAACAACAAACAACAAACAACCACTCAACAACAACCAACAACAACAACCAACTGAACAACCAATCATATCACGCCAATCACCAACAGTCAACACAACCAACAACAATCAACAACCACAACACAAACAACCACAACCAACACACAAGCAAACAAACAACCAACAAAGAAACAACTAACAAACAACTAACAAACAACTAACAAACAACAACCAACTGAACAACCAATCCCATAACGCCAATCACCAACAGTCAACCCAACCAACAACACCCAACAACAATCAACAACACAAACAAACAACCACAACCAACAAACAAACAACACAACCAACTAACAAACAACAACAACCAACTGAACAACCAATCCTATCACGCCAATCACCAACAACAGTAAACACAACCAACAATACCCAACAAACAACAACAATCAACAACCACAACACAAACAACCACAACCAACAAACAAACAACACAACCAACAACCATCAAACAACTAACAAACAACAACAACCAACTGAACAACCAATCCTATCACGCCAATCACCAACAACAGTCAACACAACCAACAACACCCAACAAACAACAACAATCAACAAACACAACACAAACAAACACCCACAACCAACACAACCAAACAACACAACCAACAACATTCAACACAACCAAATAACAAACAACACAACCAACAACCAAACAACAACCAACTGAACAACCACTCCTATCACGCCAATCACCAACAACAGTCAACACAACCAACAACACCCAACAAACAACAACAATCACAACACAAACAACCACAACCAACAAACAAACAACACAACCAACAAACAAACAACTAACAAACAACAACAACCAACTGAACAACCAATCCTATCACGCCAATCACCAACAACATTCAACACAACCTACAGCACCCAACAAACAACAACAATCACAACACAAACAAACAACCACAACCAACAAACAAACATCACAAGCAACAACCAACTAACAACCAACTAACAAACAACAACAACAACCAACTGAACAACCAATCCTATCACACCAATCAACACCCAACAAACAACATCAACAACCACAACACAAACAACCACAACCAACAACCAAACAACACAACCAACAAACAACTAACAAACAACAACCAACTGAACAACCAATCCTATCACGCCAATCACCAACAACAGTCAACACAACCAACAACACCCAACAATCAACAACCACACCACAAACAAACAACCACAAAACCAACTAACAAACAACACAAGCAACAACCAACCGCAACCAACAACATTCAACACAACCAAATAACAAACAACACAAACAACCGCAACGAACAACAGTCAACACAACCAAATAACAAACAACACAACCAGCCAAACAACAAACAAACAACAACAACCAACTGAACAACCAATCCTATCACGCCAATCACCAACAAGTCAACACAACCAACAACACCCAACGAACAACAACAATCAACAAACCACAACACAAACAACACAACCAACAAACAACACAACCAACCAACAACAACCAATCCTATCACGCCAATCACCAACAACAGTCACCACAACCAACAACACCCAACAAACAACAACAATCAACAACCACAACACAAACAAACAACCACAACCAACCAACTAACAAACACAACCAACCAACAACAGTCGACACAACCAACCAAACAACAAACACCAAAAACAACCAACAACCAACCACACCCACAACCAACCACAGTCGACACAACCAACAACAGTCGACACAACCAACCAAACAACAAACAACATAACAACCACATCCAATCCTAAACCCGAACCAACAGCAAGTACCTAATCATTCCAACAACCGAAGCAACAACCAATCCACAACCAACAACATCTAATCACATTATTCATTTGTGCGTAATGCCATTTGATTCTAAACTAATAGAAATCAATAGCCGTGGTCACACGGGCAAAATGTGAGGCGAATCAGGCAAATCGAATCGGGTGAGGCGAATTAGCGGCCCGTCCACACGGGCAGTACTTGGGCCGGAAATTGAATGCTGCGCATGAGCAAGTCCAGTGTGACCAGCGCCACCACAAGAGAGTGCATTCGACCTAGATATGTATTTAATTAATTGTATTGGTTTGGAACGGTCAAAACTTCTGCTGGGCAGTGAAACCCTAAAAATAAATGATGAAAAAAATATCTGTGCATAGATAGCAGTTTCATTAATTAAATTATATAATATGCGCTTTTGATCGACCGGAAAGTCAACAAACTGAGGTGTTGACTGCGCATGCGTGTGAGGTGCTTAATCCGCTTCAGAGCATCCACACGGGAAAAATAAATCGACTCAGAGAAATCTACTCGCGTAATGCATCTCCACAAGTGGTTTCCAGTATCAGGATCACAGGAATCGATTGAGCCCTAATTCGACTCAGACGCCCGTTCACACGCGAAATGTAACGTGAACTAGGCAAGTCGCTTTCGGTGAATCGATTGACATGGCCCGTGTGACCACGGCTAATGACTATGTCACTTTTGTAATGCCATTTGATTCTTACTTATGACAGCATTTTCGTGCGGTTTGATGTGCATTGTTTGCTCTGGTATTTCATAGTGTTATATTTCCTTTTGATGATGAGATATTCAAAATTCAAAAATCAAAATTCAAACATTGGATATACTGACAATGTTTTTCCTCCATCTGTTATTTTGCCACTAAACAAACCCACTAAACAAACACATCGGATGTAAACTGCACACAGCCGTTTCATACTTGCTGGTTGTCAAAACAAGCGTTTTTGTGTAGTTAGCCATCCCTACTGCTGTCCCTACGTATGTATTTATGTCAGTATCTATAATGTCAGATCGCGCCGATTTCGAGTATGCAGGTATTGTAGGTATAGCAATACCTCAGGGAGTTTGACGCCCCTGCCTTGCAGAGTTGTAAACCACTGCCTTGTGGTACAGCTTCTTGACAGAACCGAAGGCTAAGGGAGCAAAACCTAAACAGAAAACCATGTCACTGTGGCAGCATAAAAGCTTTCATGAAATGTACAACCGCACAGATAAATGGAGAGTGGCAGTCAAGTAATGAAAGCAGTCTTTGTCGCTTCGCGACCGACAGCATGATGATGATGATAATGTCAGATGCTAATTACCACAAAACGAACCTGATGCGTAAATAAAGTATTTCACTGTATTCGAATGTGACCTACATGCTCTTTACGGAAACGCAATTACCGTCCCCTTATCTTTACTTTCATCGCTTTACCTCAGCTCAGTGTCGGTGGGGGTGAGGGTTGTTTTATTTATGGGCGACAGAATAACGTGAGAAACTGTGTAATTCTTATCTGACCCGATTTGCTTGATCGCATTTCTTTCCTAATCGAGCCATGTTTTCCGAGTACACCTGATAGCGTACAATTAACTTTTTAGTGCTAAAGAAAAGCTATCTCAATGCATACTAAATCGATTACCAGTAAAGAATTTATATAATACCCCTATTAACATAGATGCAAAATAACTACTGATACTGCATGTAAGTACATGAATCCATGACACAATATCCATATAATATTCCTATTGTTACTTGAATTGAATATGTGTAACGATTCTCCTTTAGTAGCATTCGTCCAAATAAAACATAAACTATATTTAACGCGCAGTGCATTTAACGCGCAGTGCATTTAACGCGCAGTGCAAAACATTAGCTTCAATAATTTTAATGTTGTATGGCGAAGTGCCTAATTAAACTTTGGAGTTGACAGAGTTGCTCCAAATTTCTAGAGAATTAATCGAAATCAAAGTATATTTTATCAGATTATATCAGATTATATCAGCCCAGCACAGCTCGCCGGTCCCTGGACCCCCCCCCCCCCACCCTCCCCCCTCGAATTAAATGCGCCGGTGCCCGGCTTGCCCGGTGTGGCAATTGAGGCCGTCCACCATTACGCCGAGGAACGGCAACACTAAAATGCATTTTCCATGGACTTGAGCATTCTCCCTACCGAAAAGTGACAAATCTCTAAAACCTCAGCATCTCGAAAAAAATCGCTTGGTACACATACAGAAAACATCCGACCCAAACATTTTATTCAATTTATAAGGTTACTGATGATGCTCTTCTATTTTGGCGCATGCGCAGAAGCGATGCGCACCGCAAAATTTATTGAACGGCGGAAACTGCGACACCGGGCTTTTCGCCGGTTGGTCGTTACGCAATAATCTTTTATTGTTAATTTAGGTCCTCCCACCAGGACAGCGTGGCTGACGGGCTTCTGATTGGTCGATTTGAATTGAAGTGGTCCTTTGTTTAACATTTGCTCTCCATTTATCTGGACTGATATATATTGTGGGCACTAGACACGATTTAGTGCTGCCTCTGTCGCCATCGCAATCACAATGCGTCGTATTAACAACATTGGTTGGAGATCGAATCCCCGACCAACCCAACTAGTGCGCCATACACGGATTGTCAATGGGAGGGAAACCAGTTACTATCGTCGTGAACCTATTCGTACTAGGGGCACACTTGCAGAGAGAATGGTTCAAGCCCAAGCTCAAGCTCAAGCTCAAGACCGAATTCTAGCTCCACTTGAGGCTCCAGCTCCAGCTCTAGCTCCAGCTCCTGCTCCTGCTCCAGCTGAAGCGGAACCTGCACCTGCCCCTCCACCTGCAGCTGAACCTGAACCTGAACCTGAACCCCAACGTGAACCTCAATGTCAACCACAAGTCCAACCGATTGATGAAGGTATTTACTTTTATACATGCATGTTATGTTTCGAAATTGTCAATGCTATGTCTAGCTAGTATGTGTGAATACTGCCGATCACCGTGACGCTAGCTTTGTAGTAGGTGTTACGTTTCAGGTCGCCAAAAGGATGGTTTTCTAGCTACAATTTAAGTCTTGGTTGCATGCCCTAGAGCACATATTTATCTACATCCTCATTTTTTGACTGTTTCAATTTGACCAGTATTAGTTTCAAAAGTTTAAGATTGGCCAAGGCCAGTGACAATGCATTGAGTTTGCCGTTACGCGCAGTGCAAAACGTCTATTTTTTATTCAAAATGTGTACCAAGCGGTTTGTCTCTGTGTGGTGGGTGTGGTTTGAATATTTTGCACGGCCATTGACAATGCATTGATTTTCCGGGTACGCGCAGTTCAAAACGTTTATTTTATTAAAAATGGCACAACCCTAACCTTATGAATGTAATATAATCTTATCGTTGGATCTGTTATCTATATCTGTATCAAGCGGTTTGTCTCTAGGTGTTGTGGTTTTAGCGATTTTTCACATTTTCTGTATGAAGATTGGCCAAGGCCATTGACAATGCATTGAGTTTGCCATTACGCACAGTGCAAAATGTTTATTTAATTAAAAATTATTCGTTGAATATGTTTTCTATGTGTACCAAGCGGTTTGTCTCTTAAGTGGTGTGGTTTGAAGATTGGGCACGGCCATCCATTGACAATGCATTTCCCGGTACGTGCAGTGCAAAACGTTTATTATAAATATCAAATAATCGATTAATTGAATATGTTTTCTATATGTGTATATTCAAAAGTACTTAGGCACAACTCGCTTTAACAAAAAGAGTATATTAAATTTATACGGTTACGGTTTTCTATTATTTTTGAATAAAACTGACATTTTTCAATGCGCCTATCGGCAAACTCAATGGCCGTACACCTTTGCTTTGCTCCACCGGCCGTTTTCAGCGCATGCGCAGTCGGAACCGTGATGTAGTCTATTAAATCGCAGAGTTGTCATATTTTATACAACCCATGACACTTTCTGATTCAAAATTACCCATGTTCGATGTATAGGAGTGTGATAATATTTGGTATATAGTGAGAAACAACATTAATAATTGCGTCTATATATTTATTATTTATCTCCACATTGATTTTGAACTGATTTGAGCATGGAAGAGCTGAGCCTGTCACTATAGTGTCAACTCCTCCTCCCTATGCTGCATGAAGTCGGGCAACCCATGGCACTTTCCCATTCCAAATTAAGCATGTCCGACATATAGGAGCGTATATAGTGAGAAAAGACATTATTAATTGCGTCTATATGGTTTTTATTTACCTCCAATCTGATTTTGAACCGATTTGAACATGTCAAAAGTAGTGCAAATGTTTTAAATTGTGTCACAAACGAACAAATCCACCGCGTTCTCAGAAACTGTGTACCACTTGAGGTAGTCTACTAGAAATGCATATTTCAAAGAAACCCTTTATTGGAATGTCAATATTTAGATTTAATCAGTTAGCCAAATAATGTGGGAGATAGTTTAGATCAAAAGTAAATGTTAATATTGTGTATTATGTATCTTATTGGGATGGATGTAGCTAAATACATACTACTGATGTCACACTATTGGTACACAACTTCTGAGAACGACCCAACTAGGCAAGGCGATCTATATTAAGCGACTTAACTTCCCCGTGTAAACACGGCTATAGAGTAATATTCTTCACTTCATTCCAGGCATAACCCTGAATGCCCAGCGCCAAGCTCATGTAGCACGGAAGTGGAATGCAATTCGTCCACAACTAACACGCAGTCATTACCATTCATTTGCACCACTGATGACTACATGCGCGGTTTGTTCCCGAGACACAGTAAGGCGTCCGATCTTATGCCCTGACTGTGGGCCAACAGCCTACTACTGTGAAAGGTGTTTTAAAAAACACCAGAAACTTGCGCCTCTTCACATCGCCTTTATCTGGCAGGTCATTACACACACCACTTTAATTATAACACATTTGATACTATATGTATTTGTACGTTGCTATATAACCAAAAAGGCACTACTTAGAAAATTCATCTTCATATGTTTAATCGGTTGATATCTTTCCAAATCACATCCAGGAGGACTCGTTTGAGTTATTAATTATTGAATAAATGTTAATTTGCATTACGAATTCTCACCTTTACAGGTATGTAAAATATAAATTGATGAGATAAAAAATATAGGTATATGCCATGAATAAGATATCTCTTATGGCAGTATAACATCCGTGTCACACGTGTAACATATGTTTAGGACACCACACAGTCTGCTTAATAAATATATAATCAGAATTAAATAATATCATACTTAAAAGCATATTAATCATGGCATAATATACAGAAATATCGAGTGCTTATATTGATAATAGATAGGAGAGTGACCTATATACATTGCTATTTAACCAAAAAGCGCCAAATTAACAATTTAATTCTTTTGAATTACGACACAGGGCTCCAGAGATGAGTGAATAACTTAAATTAACTCTATGAGGTCGATGAAAATTGAATGTGTTCATTGCAGGGAGAGCTCTTTGTCCCATTGTACCAGCTGCGATCACCGCCTCTGCACTTGCCGTCTCATGGAAACAATATCCATGACACATGTGGGACTGCTAGAACGTGCCCCATGACCATTTTTGATGTGTACGGTGAGTTATCAGTAACCTGCTCTTGCCATAATTCCATTATGAGGTTGTATAACAAACATACACATACATGAATAGTAACAGTAAAGTATATGAGTGTTAATATATCATAAATTAGACGTGTATCATCGCACATGTGTGTCCATAGTCACTATAGTGTCATTGTCACATCCGCGTGAAACGTCCAAGTTACTTGCGCATAAGAACACTACCGTAGTGCAGTTTCCTTCTTATTATCCTAGTACTGTATTTTGTTGTCAGTGTTAGTTCTCTATATAGTGGCTGTAACCATTTTTTAACGGTCGGGCAAACCGGTTGTATTTAGTGCTGGTGAGTGATAACAGGGGATTCTATCAGTTCACTCAATTCACAGCGGTTTTATAGTTATTAATACATTAGTATTCACACATACACATACATGAATAGTAACAGTAAAGTATATGAGTGTTAATATATCATAAATTAGACGTGTAGCATCGCACATGTGTGTGTCCATAGTCACTATAGTGTCATTGTCACATCCGCTTGAAACGTCCAAGTTACTTGCGCATAAGAACACTACCGTAGTGCAGTTTCCTTCTTATTATCCTAGTACTGTATTTTGTTGTCAGTGTTAGTTCTCTATAGTGGCTGTAACCATTTTTTAACGGTTGGGCAAACCGGTTGTATTTAGTGCTGGTGAGTGATAATAGGGGAATCTATCATTTCACTCAATTCACAGCGGTTTTATAGTTATTAATACATTAGTATTCACACATACATGAATAGTAACAGTAAAGTATATGAGTGTTAATATATCATAAATTAGACGTGTAGCATCGCACATGTGTGTGTCCACAGTCACTATAGTGTCAGTGTCACATCCGCATGATCTGGCTTTTACCCATATTCCGAATTGGAGTATTGAAGGAGCCCTTAAATATAATACAGAATAAGCCGGATATAGTAGAACTGCGAGGTGTACATAAACATGATTACCACAGACGGCATATAGACGATCTACAGAGATTAACAAATGCTCTATCAGCTGTTCATTTTGAATGTAGGTTTAAATCTGGACGGCATATTTACGGCATATTATGTGCCGCCGTATATGTCTAAAGCTTATGTTATTTGTCCAGGTAGGAAACACTACCAGGACTTCCTGTTCTGTAGCTGCGTGGACCGGACGGAAACACTTGTCCGGTTAGGATTCTGGCCGGTTACACCTACAATCCCTACTTCGGCCATTGACATGCGCCTTATGGACCGTGCACGCTCGTTCTTGCTGGAAGGACCTGTTGCCTTGAAAAAGTTTTGTTCCGCCACCACCGATCATGTCCAGAGCCTGCCACACAACAAGGAAACGAAGGTATCATAGTCCCTCAGAAGGATTTGTCATGACACTGGTGCTTAATAGCGCAGCTTAAAAACAAACTCCATCGTGACCAGTTAAAGTTTGTAGATGGTATTGGGTAACGTCACATTTCTCAAAGTATACTAAAACTAAACTGTAAATAGGTTTGTTATATTTACTCTACTTCACATGAAATATCAATAACTAGAGAATACCTATGTCAATGCCAAACTAAACTGTAAATAGGTTTGTTATGTTTACTCTACTTCACATGAAATATCAATAACTAGAGAATACCTCTGTCAATGCCAAACTAAAATGTAAATAGGTTTGTTCTATTTACTCTACTTCACATTAAATATCAATAACTAGAGAATACCTCTGTCAATGCCAAACTAACAGTATGCCAGTTGACACCTACTTGCACTGGCAGAAATATGTCCCCAATGCACCAATTGTAGATCTCTATCAATCCTAAACTAACCAATTGACTTATTTCCAGGAGACTGATTGAGATTATTTGATAGTACTTTATGTCAGTCCCTAGTGCAAGCCTATGCATTTTTCTTAACAGTTGGCACTATATCGCGCTATCGTGCAATGTGCTCCACAGCACAGACAGTTTGTCTATGATGTCGATCGGTCGAGTGATCTGTTGCCGGACTTCCCAGATGGCAGCAAATGTCCCATCTGTGAGCATACCAAACAGGAACTACCACTGGTAGTGAGTCTGGACGGTAATTTCCGATTAGTGCGGAAAAGTTTGGCAGGTCCCAGCTTCTATCCACCACAGCAAGGGACAAAATTCTTCATTCCTCCCCAAGATATCAACCCTTATCTACGAGATGATAACCAGCCGGCAAATGTCTATGTATGTATTCTAACGTCCACCTAAATATATAGTGAACACCTGAGTTGACGGTTCGTAGTGAACCATTATTGGTTCTGACAGTGAACACCCGGTAGCAGCACTAAGCAGTAACCTAATACTAGATCTCTCCTAGTAAAATAAGTGCAATTCAATTAACGGTCATTAGTCTTGACACCTTATTGCCTCTCGTCCACCTAAATATATAGTGAACACCTGAGTTGACGGTTCGTAGTGAACCATTATTGGTTCTGACAGTGAACACCCGGTAGCAGCACTAAGCAGTAACCTAATACTAGATCTCTCTTAGTAAAATAAGTGCATTAGTATTGCACCCTTATTGCTTCTCGCAGTGAACACCAGTTGGCAGCACTCCGCTGTCCGCTACAACTATAAGTATGATCATATCAATTAACTTAACGCTGTCTCGTAATAGTGTGTACTACTTTGTTTTAGAGATGTGTCATGATTTCCTAGCCGGGGGTCGTGGAGCCTTCCGAAACCGTGGCCTTGATGTCAGTGGCGTTTTCGGCTCTGTGTGTGTCCACGACCATCCCTGCCACTTTATAAACATGACAGCTGGAGAAAAGTAAGTGTTAGCTTCAGGTTGTCGATTGCCAACATTACCAAATCTATTTGTCACCATTAAACGTGGTTAGCTGTTTTCTGTTGTCGAGTAAAGTAGGTCGGAGCTTTCAGTGCTTCAGTTTGTAGATTGACAACATTACCCACTCCAGTTCCGAGCATTAAACGTGGATACCGTACCCCCCCCCCCGCCGTCGTTAAAAACATATTTATTAAAACAGCTCTTTTAATCCTTAGACAATTATAGATACAAATCTCCAGTCTCTGTCATAAAGAAACTTACCGCGCAGGCTGCCGGGCGGGAGCTGAAGATTCTATACGATGTTTCCTGCCGACGTTTTCTGTTTCTCCTATCTGCAAATTTGCACATAATTTTGTATTCTTGTTTGTAGAATGGGCTATCCAGTCTCTGTCATATATAAATTTACCGCGCAGGCTGCTGGGCGGGAGCTGAAGAATCAACGTTTTCTGTTTCTCCTATCTGCAAATTTCCACCAAATTTGGTATTCTTGTTTGTAGAATGGGATATCCAGTCTCTGTCATAAAGAAAGTTACCGAGCAGGCTGCCGGGCGGGAGCTGAAGATTTTATACGATGTTGCCTGCCAACTGCGCCCACAGTTGGGAACTTCCGGTGTGCCCATGCATCAACTGTCTCTTGCAGTACCAATGTTCCACGGTTACTCGTATGATGCTGGTTGTCAGGTATATACTCGGCCACTTTCCGCCACTGCCGCCCCCGCTAACTTATCTCGACCTTTATATGTTGGAAATTGTTCATTTATAACTTATATTCACATCTTTATACGGTTGAAATTATTCATTTATAACTTAGATTCAATTCTATATGGTAGAAATTACCGATAGGCGTTCTTCCTTTATAACTGATATTCACTTCTTTTTTCCACATGTTCTGTTCTCGTTAACCATTGTAGATTCAATATAATTTAAATTGTTCATTTATAAGTTAGATTCAATTCTATGAGGTAGAAATTAACGATAGGCGTTCTTCCTTTATAACTTATATTCACTTCTTTTTTCCACATGTTCTGTTCTCGTTAACCATTGTAGATTCAATATAATCCACGCCTGCTGCCCGATTTCCGGATGGCCGATGGGGAGAACATCGAACGCTTCTGGTCCACCCTGGGACGAATGGCGTACATCACCCGTGAGATGTCGGCCACCCACCGACAGGACCTACTGGTCGTGGCGTTGCTGCACATGAGCAGGAAATCCATCTCTCAAGCGCCTAGTACTATGAGTCGGCGTCTGCGCTCGGCTACACGCCAGGCTGAAACAGCACGGGCTGATATTGCCAGACTGTGTGCCACAGAAAAAGGTAACTATATT